>VSMD01049074.1:0-35176 GCA_008750895.1 Mirza zaza
CTTAGCCGGGCATGGTGGCGCATGCCTGTAGTCCCAGCTACTCGGGAGGCTGAGGCAGGAGGATCGTTTGAGCCCAGGAGTTTGAGTTTGCTGTGAGCTAGGTTGACGCCAGGGCACTCTAGCCCGGGCAACAGAGTGAGACCCTGTCTCAAAAAACAAACAAACAAACGAAAAATGCACATTGTTTTGTAAAAATCTACTATGGACTGAATAATTTCAAAAAGTGAAAACTATTTATTAATTTTAAAGTTAACTAACCTTTTGATGACTTGGCTTTGTCTGCTTTTTGTTGGAAAGCATTTGAATATTTGGTGCAGCGTGGAGGTCCACAGCGTCAGTTGGTCCTCTAGATGGGTGTCCGTCATTCGGGACCTTGGTCATTAAAGACCTTGAAGGCAGGTTTAGGTGATTTTTTTGTGGGATATGAGAGACTTTGTCTAATTCTTTGGAGCTTGATGTCAGACTGGGCCTGGGAGATAAAATGCATATTGAGGAGTAAAGTCCCTTAGGAGCTCCTACTCGATAATCCCCTGACAGGTCTGCTCTAGGCACGGGGACTGTCCACACTGGCTGGGCAGGGGCACATCTATGGATTTCATGGCCACGTGCCTGGGCGTTAACCCACACCCCCTCCTCCTCTTCAGGGGATAGAGTAGAGGAAAGAATAGCGTAGAGTCGTGCCGGGGCAGACCGTAAGACTGAGTTACATAAAAGGGCCGTGCACCACATGATGCCTTCCGCCCCAGCCACCTCCCTGAGCGCATACAGACCACATTGTACCCAAAGTAGAGTCTGCAGTGCTCGAACTTGAGCTAACGGGAGTGGGCAGTAGGGTCCATGCAGTCAGGCGGCGGCCGGGGAGCCTTACGATTTTATTTTAGTTCACAGATGGAAACTTAGGTACTGATTTGAGATTTTTCTTTTCTAATCTAGGTATTTACAGCTATAAATTTCCCTCCAGACACAACTTTAGTATCCCATAAAATTAGGCATGTTGTGTTTTAATTTAATTCATCTCAACATATATATATATATATATATATATATATATATATATGTATGTAGAGACAGAGTTTCACTATGTTGCCCAGGTTGGTCTCGAACTTCTGGGCTCAAGCGAATCTCCCGCCTCAGCCTCCCAAAGTGCTGGGATTACAGACGTGAGCTATAGAGCCCAGTCCATGGTATCTTTTGATTTTTTTTCTTTGAACCATTGGTTATTTAGAAGTGTGTTGCTTAATTTCCACATATTTGTGGATTTCCCAAATTTTCTTTGTTGTTAATTTCTATTTTTTTTTTTTCCATTTTGGTTAGAGAACAAACTTTGTGTGATATCAATCCTTTAAAAAATGTTTTCTATATCCCAAGTCATCAGGCAAAATCCCTCTGAATGTATCAGGACTTGGCTTACGGCCTAGCCTATGGTCTGTCTTGGGGAATGTTCCATGTACACTTGAGGGAATGTGTACTTTGCTCCCATTGGTTGGAGTATTCTGTGGATATCGGCTAGGTCTAGTTGGTTTACAGTGATGACAGCTCATCAGTACCTGCTGATTATTTTTCTAATTATTCCATCCATTGTTGAGAGCGGGGTAAGATTTCGATGTGTCCAACTATTATGATTTTTTTTTTTTTTTTTTTTGAGAGAGAGTCTCACTTTGTTGCCCAGGCTAGAGTGCAGTGGCGTCAGCCTAGCTCACAGCAACCTCCAACTCCTGGGCTCAAGCGATCCTCGTCCCTCAGCCTTCCAAGTAGCTGGAACTACAGGCATGTGCCACCATGCCTGGCTAATTTTTTCTATGTATTTTTAGTTGGCCAATTAATTTCTTTCCATTTTTAGTAGAGACGGGGTCTCGCTCTTGCTCAGGCTGGTTTCGAACTCCTGATCTTGAGCGATCCGCCTGCCTCAGCCTCCCAGAGTACTAGGCTTACAGGCATGAGCCACTGCGCCCGGCCCAAAACTTTCTTAATTTCAGTAAAACACAGAAGCTTTGCTCTAGCAGAGCCCTGTTCCATCCCTCCTCGTTTGTAGTACTATTTTCATGTACGTCAATCTATGTACATTGGAAACTCAACAATCCTGTGCTAAGTTATTGCTTTACACAATCTTATTTCTGTTAGGATTCATAAATAAAGTATGAATAAATTAAGTAGGACAAGGAGGGAGAACAATGCTTTTTCTTTTTTTTTTTTTTTTTTTTTTGAGACAGAGTCTCACTTTATTACCCAGGCTAGAGTGAGTGCCGTGGCGTCAGCCTAGCTCACAGCAACCTCAAACTTCTGGGCTCAAGCAATCCTGCTGCCTCAGCCTCCCAAGTAGCTGGGACTACAGGCATGCGCCACCATACCCGGCTAATTTTTTCTATATATATTAGTTGGCCAATTTCTTTCTATTTATAGTAGAGATGGGGTCTCACTCTTGCTCAGGCTGGTCTCGAACTCCTGAGCTCAAACGATCCACCCACCTCGGCCTCCCAGAGAGCTAGGATTACAGGCGTGAGCCACCGCGCCCGGCCAAAAAATGCTTTTTCAAGTCTTTTATATCACACTGTGTATTTACCGTTTACTTAAGTTATTGTCTGATAACATTTCCTGCTCCAACATAGCTTCAGCTCCTCCTTTCTCCTTTGTGCTATTATTGTCATAACATATCTTTTCCTGTTATAAACCCAGTGACTCAGTCAGCTTAGCAAGGTCTCCGGGTACAAAGTCCATATGAATCAATTGCACTTCTGTGATACCTGGAACAGTCAGACATCACATAAAAAATGCCATTTACAGTAGCATTGGAAAACACGAAATACTTTGGGATGAATTTACCAAATTGGGAGCAATGCCTATAAAGTAAAGCTATAAAACATTGCTGTTTTGTAGAAATTAAAGAAGACATAAATAAATGGAGAGATATACCATGTTCATGAATTGGAAGACTTGATATTGCTAAACTGTCACTTCTCCCCCAAATTACTTTATAGAGTCTGTATGTATAATGCCAACCAAGACTCAGGAAGGAATTTTGGTTCCAATTCTAGGAACCTAGATTGACTCTAACCCTAGGGAGCCGATTCTAAAATTTATATTGAAATGCAAAGGTCTGAGAATAGTGAAAACAATTTTGAAAAAGGGAAAAAGAAAAGCCAGAAGACCTACCTTCCCTGGTTCCAAGGTGGACCACACACCTGCAGTCATCAGTGCAAGTTTTTATTAGGGTCAACACACGGACCAGGGGAATAAATACGAGCCCCAGAAAGAGCCCCGCACATCTATGGTCAATGGATGTTTTATAGTCAATGGATTTTGATACGGCTGGTAAGGTGACGTGATGGGGCAAGGGAAGTATTTTCAGTTCGAATGGCTGAAACTCCTGGATGTCCATTAAGAAAACTTTAATCTTTCATACCGCATACAGAAATGATGAAAATTTCTGAAGAAAGTAGGAGATACGACACATGAGCAGTAAGATGACCAAAAAAAAAAAAAGTAGGAGATAATATCCATTAACATAAAGTAGGCAAAAAATTACTAGATGAGGAAAAAAAAAAAGCTCAAACCACAAAAAGTGATAAACCAGTCTCTATCAAAATTAACATTTCTCCTCAAAAGAAAACAACTTAAGAAATAATGAATAGATGAGCCACAAACTGGGAGAAAATGTCTGTAATATGAATACATATATCTGGCAAAGGACTTGTATCCGGAATATATAAATGAATCCTATAGCTCAATAATGAAAAGAGAAACAACTGAAATAAAAATGAGCAAAGGTTTTGAACAGACATTTCCCACAAAACAAACGAATGGGCCAGGCGAGGTGGCTCACACCTGTAATCCTAGCACTCTGGGAGGCCAAGGCAGGAGGATCCCTCAAGCTCAGGAGTTCGAGACCAGCCTGAGCAAGAGCGAGACCCCGTCTCTACTGAAAATGGAAAGAAATTAATTGGCCAACTAAAAATATATAGAAAAAATTAGCCGGGCATGGTGGCGCATGCCTGGAGTCCCAGCTACTCGGGAGGCTGAGGCAGGAGGATCGCTTGAGCCCAGGAGTTTGAGGTTGCCATGAGCTAGGCTGACGCCACAGCACTCTAGCCCTGGCAATAGAGTGAGACTCTGTCTCAAACAAACAAACAAACAAAAACCAGGTAATGCAGTGAGACCCCCGCACATCCGCTGGAATGGCCAAAATGCAAAAGACATACGACCAGGTGTGGCAAGAACATGGTGGGACTGCAGTCCCTGTGCGTTGCTGGTGAGAATGGAAAATGCTACAACCACTTTGGAAAGCAATTTGGCAGTTTCTTCCAAAGTTAAACATTTACTTAACATATGACTCACCCTTTTCACTCCTCGGTCTTTACTCAAGAGAAATAAAAACGTATGTCCTGGCCAGGCGCGGTAGCTCATGCCTGTAATCCCAGCACTCTGGGAGGCCGAGGAGGGTGGATTGCTCGAGGTCAGGAGTTCGAGACCAGCCTGAGCAAGAGCGAGACCCTGTCTCTACTATAAGTAGAAAGAAATTAGCTGGGCAACTAATATATATAGAAAAAATTAGCCGGGCATGGTGGCGCATGCCTGGAGTCCCAGCTGCTCGGGAGGCTGAGGCAGCAGGATCACTTGAGCCCAGGAGTTGGAGGTTGCTGTGAGCTAGGCTGATACCACAGCACCTAGCCTGGGCAACAAAGCGAGACTCGGTCTCAAAAAAAAAAAAAAAGAAGAAAGAAAAAAATTAGCTGGGCATGGTGGTGCATGCCTGTAGTCCCAGCTACTTGGGAGGCTGAGGCAGGAGGATTGCTTGAGCCCAGGAGTTTGAGGTTGCTGTGAGCTAGGCTGATGCCACAGCACTCTAGACCAGGCAAGAGAGTGAGACTCTGACTCAAAAAACAAACAACAAAAGAAAACCAATGACATGCTACTCAGCAATAAAAAGCAAGAGCAATTTGATATATACGACAACATAGATTAAAAATACCACTTCATGCAAATGCAGCCAGCCACAAAAGGACATGTGTTCTATGAGTGTACTTGCAGGAAATGCTAAGCAAGTAGATCAGCGGTTGCCAGGCATGAGGGAACTTCATGGGGTGAGGGACCTGTGTATCATGTTTGGGGTGGTGGTCATGTGTGTACGTACTGTGTTCAAAGGTCAGCAATCTGTATACCTAAAATGGGTGCATTTTATTGGATGTAAATAATACCTCTAATGAAGTTGATTGTAAAACTTCTCAAAAGTGGAATAATTTATCCAAATTGAAGGAAAATTATTTCCGCTTATATGTCCCTACAACCAAACTATCAACTACAAAAATGGAAAAGAATAATTTTAAGACTTGTAAATTTCAAATTTTACCTCCCGTGTTCTTTTGTTTCAGGAAGCTATAAGAGGTAAATAGTTCCATGGTCATAGGATTTAGAAATGTTGGATGTAAAGACTGGGCAGGATGGCTCACGCCTGTAATCCCAACACTCTGGGACCCCAAGGTGGGAGGATTGCTCGAGGTCATGAGTTCAAGAGCAGCCCGAGCAAGATCGAGACTCCGTCTCTACTAAAAACAGAAAAAATTAGCCAGGTCTGGTGGCATGAGCGTGGAGTCCCAGCTACTTGGGAGACCAAGGCAGGAGGATCCCCTGAGCCCAGGAGTTTGAGGTTGGAGGCTGCAGTGAGCTGTGATGACGCCACTGCACTCCAGTGTGTGTGTGGTGGGGAGAACAGAGGTAGACTCTGTCTCAAAAACAAACAAACAAACAAACGCAGTGATCTCCTGGTGCTCCTTCCCTTGAGGGTCACTTCGGCCTCCTGCGGGAAGAGGGTGCTTAGTGGGAAGGGGTCACAGGGAGGCCGGGCGACTCTGAGAGTCTAAGGGAGCAAGAGGGGTTGAGCAGGGAGGAGCAGACGGGCCGTCCCTGTTCCTGGAGCCGGGCTTGCAGAGGCTGGGCTGTGTCCAGCATGCCCTGCGGGGCGGGCACAGGCCCTCACGTGACAAGACACAGATGAGGGGCAAGCGGGCGGGTAAGGGGGCAGGGCAGCCATCCGATTTCCCGCTGCTGCTTTCCAGGAAAACCCAACTGCCGCCTGCTCCGTCCCTCCATCTTGCTCCTGACGGCGCTGGTCCTGGTCCTCCTTGGGTAAGAGACGCCTGGCCGTCACTCACGCTTGGCCTGGGCCTCGGGCTCGTGTCCCCCCACTGCACAGATGAGGGGCCCGGGGCTGGGAGGGCGAGTCACTCGCCACCCCTGTGTGGCCGGGAGAGGGGAGGACCAGCCCGGGCGCTGGGCTGTGGGTGCCTCCGGAGGAAGCAGGTCCTAAACCAGAGGGGGTCACCGGCCAGCTCCGCGGGGCGTCCGTAGACACGGCCAGGAGACAGTCCCTGCGGGCTGGGGGCCACACTGGCTGGACACGGGTCCTCGGCTGCTGCCGCAGGTGCCCGTACGAGGAGCACTGTCCCCAAGGAGCCCTCCTGGCGTGGGGCGTGTGAGTCCCTGCGCTGTGCAGAGGAGATGCTGGCCGTTTGTGGAGGGAGGGAGGGACAGCGGGCGTGCTGCTCGTCTTGAGCCTGAGCGGCTGCCTGGAGCACACCCTCTTCCGCCAGCTATGGGATCCTGAGCCCCGGAGGCCGGATGCTAGGGAGCCTGGGAGCCGGGTGAGTAGGGCCGAAGGGAGAGGGGTGGGTGGTGGGGGTCCCTCTGTGCTGGCATCGGGTGGGGTAGCGGCTCTGGGCCCTGCCCGCCCTGGGCCTCACGTCCGGCCACACCGGCTGTGCCCAAGGCCTGCCCGCTCCCCCCCTCAGCAGCTCCCAGGTCCCTGGGCTGCGTCTGTCCCGCCTGCCCTGGTCTGGCCACCCTCGACTCCACCTGCCCCACCCCCACTCACTTCCCAGGAGCTAGAATGATCTTTCCGGAACATTCCTTAGGGCGCCCTCCGTGGTCTGGTCCCCACGCCCCCCAGCCAGAGGCGGACTCCAGACTCCGCGGGTGCCGTGCCCTCTGCTGGGGCCACTCGTGTCAGTCCCCATGTGTCACAACACGACGGCCCTTTCGTGATGGGGGCGTCACCACACCCAACCACTGTCCCTCCCTGGGGTGCGGCCTCCTGTCTTCGCTGACTGGGTGCAGCTGGCGATTCTCCCTGGGGCCTCCTGCGGTCACAGGCAGACAGCGGCTGGAGCTGGGTCACCACGAAGACCCCACATTTCTGGCGGTGCGTGCCGGTTCTCCGCCGAGACACCCACCCGGGCTCCCCATGTCGCCTGGGCTCCTGCTTGCTCCGCTGGGACTTCAAGACCAGCGTCCCAAGAGAGACGGGACAGGAGTCGCTTCGCCTTAGAGGACCTGGATTCCGAAGTCTCCCATCAGCACTTGTGCCCCATTCCATTTCTTAGAAGGATCAAAAATCAGAACCCACCTCTGTTTTTTTTATTTTTTTGAAACAGAGTCTTGCTTTATTGCCCAGGCTAGAGTGAGTGCCGTGGCGTCAGCCTAGCTCACAACAACCTCAAACTCCTGGGCTCTAGCAATCCTCCTGCCTCAGCCTCCCGAGTTGCTGGGACTACAGGCATGCGCCACCATGCCCGGCTAATTTTTCCAGACATATTAGTTGGCCAATTAATTTCTTTCTATTTTTAGTAGAGACGGGGTCTCGCTCTTGCTCAGGCTGGTTTTGAACTCCTGACCTCGAGCAATCCACTCGCCTTGGCCTCCCAGAGTGCTAGGATTACAGGCGTGAGCCACCATGCCTGGCCCAGAACCCACCTCTTGATAGGAGGCGGCCTCGGGCTTTGCAGACGTGTTCTGCAACCTCCCCCCTGCCCAGGCTCGGCCGGGGGCAGACCTCGGCCCACAGCGTCCGACGGTGCATCCCTGAGCCCAGCACCACCGGGACAGCTCACTGTGCCTGTCGCAGTTGGCTCCTCTCCACACTTCAGGCCACCACTGTGCCCCTGTCCGTTCTGCCAGGACCCCCAGCTTTGCTCCACACACCTGTGTCCTGAATTCTGCCCCTGGAATAAACCCCGTCTCCTGTGTTCTCATCTCATAGCACGGCTGTCAGAGAACCGGACAGGCTGCCAGTGGTCACGCTGTCCAGGTACAGTGTCTTCGCTGGTGTGTGTGCACGTGTGGACGGGGATGTGTGGGGGCCGGCAGGCGTCCTCTTGTCCCCCATGGAGCATGGCTGCTCCTTCCCTGTCTCCGCTCTGACCTTTCTTGGTGGCATTAAGCACATCACGTTGTTGTGCAGCCATCACCACCCGACCTTCTCCAGAACTTTCCATGTTATAAAATGGAACTCCGTCCCCATGAAACACCAACTCCCTGATCCCCTCCCCCAGCCCCCTCCCCCAGCCCCTGGCACCCGCCGTTCTGTGGCCTGGTGCCCAGTGTGGCTGCCCTGGCTGCCTGGTGCCCGTGGGATTGCACAGTCTAGTGACTGACTGCAGGCACTGAGCTTAGCGTGCTCACGGCTCGTCCATGTGTAGCCTGTGTCAGAATTTCCTTCCTTTTTAACCACTTTGGTACCAGCGTCGACTACAGTCGACAGCCACAGATGAACGCACAGGTCGACTTTAGCTGACAGCCGCCATATGACTTTTCTAATTTTTCATTTATCAAAATAAAATCGTGAATATTTAAAATTAACATGATGAAAACATGTATGTCTATGTTACCTATTCGGATTTACATGACAAGTAAAGCTGCCTGTAAAGTAAAATAAGCTTTCAGTGCTTTAAAGCTTTCCTCGTCACACGAGAGCAAAGTGGATGCGTCAACTCACAGCACAAGGCATTGTGCGGACTGTGAGTGCGGCTGCGGGTGAGGCTTCGCGCCGGAGAGCGCCGTACCGCAATGGGCGTTCCAAGTGCAGCCATGATTGACACTTACGAGTGGCAGTGGGCTCATGTCTTCTGGGTCACGTTAGGACTGGCCGTGCTTGGCACCACCGCTGGGGCCGGCCCTGTGACAGCCGAGAGGGGCAGGGGTTGCCCTCCCGCTTCCAGGACGGGAGGCTGGGCCCTGCGGTCACCAGCCGTGAAGGGCAGAGCAGCTGCAGGCCCAGGTGGACGGTACCCGAGCGCTTTCCCTGGGAGGGGCGGGACAGAGGCCACGCCCTGCCTCCTCTCCCCGTCAGGGGGTAAAACACGACCCGACGGGAGGCCGTGCCCTGCCTTGAGCCAAGTGGAGGGCCACGTGCCCGAGGTCACTGGGCTCCCCAGCGGTTTGCAAGTCCTCGGGGAGGACGGACGGTGGCTGATGAGGGGCTGGGGCCCAGGGAACCCTCGCCCAAACCCGAGCGCCGCGTTCTGTGTTTGCAGGATGGCCTACCCGCAGCCGCAGGTGCTGACGCCCTCGTGAGTAAACTCCCTGAGGCTGAGACAGACGCCAACAGCGGCGTCCTTGGTCTCGGTCTCCGTCCAGCTCGCTCTGCTGGGCCTTTGCTCTGAGGTTTCTGGGGTCTGACCTTGGAGGCCCCCACGGTCCTGCCTCTCCCTTCTCTCCCTCTGACTTGCGTGTCTTGCGTCCTGCCCCTGTCCTGCCCTTGACCCTCGAGTCTCGCTTCTCGCCTTGTGGCCCAGCAGGGTCTAATGTCCGGGGAAAGGCTGGAAACGGCTGTATTGATAATTTTATGAATCGCTGTCCACAGACTTTTTTCTAATTTATGCTCGATCCGCAGGACACACGACCACAAACCACACCAGTTTTACTTACATTTATTAAGGGGGAAGAGAAAAAGAGAGAAAATAAAGGAGGCATATTTACATAGCACAGCAGGAGAAGAGCATAAAGGAATAATCATACCCCTAGGGTCCCGTTATGAGCACCGGAATTATCCATCACGGGCAAGTTACAGCACCAGCACCGGAGTTAGCCATCACGGGCAAGTTTCAGGCAGCGGTGAAAGCAGCACCACGCTGGGATATCAAGCAGGCAGGCAGCTGCACACGGAGATGTTAGACAGAGAAGAGGCGGCAAAGTGGCTGGGGGACTTTCTTATACTGTTTCTATAGTGGTCTGAACAAAGGAAGGCTTTGGCGCCAAAAAGGCATATGCTCTGGTCACGTGAGGTCCCGGATCTGGCCAGGAGCCGGGGCTTATAGGGACTGATTTCACATAACAGTTCTGGGCATGAGCCTAGGGTAAACATCCCTGTGCAGCCTGGGATAAACAACCCTAGGCAGTCCAGGAAGTCCAGGGTAAACATACCCAGACACATAGCTCAGAGCTGTCAATTCCCATTTCCCCAAGAAGTGGCCAACTTCTCCAGGGAATGGGTGCATACCTCAAGCCTTATAAATTTATATGACCCCTAGCAGGCCTTAATATCCTGTACCTCAGTACAACGGCACACCCCGTGGCCGGCTGGACCAGTTTCCCAGCAAATAATGCTAGTCCTTCTCGGAGGGGGGTCGGAGGCCCTGGGTGGGGTGGCCGAGCGCCAGGGTCAGCATGGGTGGCCCTGTCTCTCCTTGTGCAGTCGGACAGACGTCCTGGTCTTGACCCCCTGGCTGGCTCCCATCGTCTGGGAGGGCACTTTCAACAGTGACATCCTCAATGTGCAGTTCCAGCTCCAGAACACCACCATTGGATTAACTGTGTTTGCCATCAAAAAGTAAGTAGGCGAGCGCTGGGGACATCAGAGTCCGTCCTTGTGTTCAGGAGAGACAGGGGCACCAGCCTCGTCCACCCGCAGGATAGATGTTAAAGGTCCTCTGCTCGGCGTCCTACTGAGCTCTCCCCTGCTCACTGGGTGACTAAAGCCCTTCCCTGGAGGCTGCTGTCACTGGTGATGGCACCTCTAGTGCTCTGCACCCCTGTGTACCTGTGGCCACCCCCAGCTGAGCGGCAGCAGCCACGCCCCACTCCATACCAGGCTCCAGGTGGGTCCCTTTCACTGAGCAGCGATGGCAGGAGGGGCGACACCTGTGTGCTCTCCTTGGCCCCGTGGCTGCAGGATGCTGGCAGAGCTGTGGCTTCACCTTTGTGGTCCCATTCAGGGGGGCGATGGGGGGGCAGAGCACCTGCCCCCAGACCCCCAGAGAGGTAGCTGACCGTGAGCCCGGGGACTCTGGGTCAGGCCGCTTCACAGGTAGCTGGCAGGGCAGCCACAGGTGCGCAGCCTGACTCTCAGAGCCTGTGGGGAGCCAGGCCAGTGACATGGCCGCCCCCGGGGACTGCTCTGGTGCGCGGAGGGAAGCCGAGCTTGCGTGTGGAAGGGGCTATGTCCTTCCCCCCAGGGCTCTGCCTCCTGGGACCTTCACTGCCCCTGTGACTAGATCAGATGTGCGCCTGACCTGCCGGGACCAGGAAGGGTCAGGGGCAGCCCAGGAATTCCTATTCCAGCTCCTAGGGACAAAGGATTGGAGAGGCCCTGGGGGCTCCGTCAGGGCACCATCTTGCCATTGCGTCTGGCCGTCTGTCTCCCCTCTGGGCCCCGAGCTGGTCCCCACGTCCCCAGCACCCTATGAGAGAAACAGCCCTGCCAAGTCGAGCCTCGAGCCGGCAGCCACACCCCTCGGTGGCCACTCCTGGGCTCACACCTGTCACATCTGGCACTGGTGACGGGCTCTCTGGGCCCCTCTGCACCTGTCCCCCGAAGGCGACGGTGCCTGCACTGCCCTGGGGACGGATGTGCAGGGAGCCAGGCAGGGATAAGCAGCCACAGTGCCCGCGCTAGACTCTCTGCTGTTGGGGGACAGAGCACACTTGCGGATGGTGGGGGAGCCCCTGTCCCCAAGGTGGAGGGCACATGGCCCTGGGAGGCCGCAAGGAGGGCCCAGCCGTCGAGGCCGTTGGAGAAACTTCCTGGGGTCAGGGGAGACGCCTGCCCTGGGCCCAGAAGCTTTGACCCTTGGATTCGAGGTCTGAGGCCTGCACTGCCCCCCTCCCTTCCCTTCTCCTTTCTGGGGTCCCCACGGTGCCAGACCTGGTCCCTGAGCCATGGGAGGGTCAGCAGTGACCCCCGCCTTAGGACTATGAGCTGTTTACTGCACACCTGCCGGCAAAGCACCTGCGGCCTCCCAGAGGAAGCTCCAGGGTGTAGAGACAGGCGTCGGGGCCGGGAGAGCCACTTATGGTGAGGGGGCAGCAGGCCCCGCCTGGCTGGGCTTCGCTAGGGCGCTGTGTGCCTTGGTGGTAGTTCGGGGGTGGGGGGGGGCTTTGCCCCAGGAGGGGGCACATGCACGGGGTCTCCCCCCAGCCCAGCTCCAGCTCTGCTGCCTGCGGGCCGGGCCTCAGCGAGGTTTCCAGCCTCCCAAGCTGGCTCTCCTGCCTCAGACGGGTGCAGGGTCCCTCCGTCCCTGGGAGAAGAGGAGAAGGACTGGGGGCAGGGGGGGGGGGCGAGGGGCAGGGAGCTGTGCACTTGCCGCTCCGAGCCTGCGAGGGCCTGTCGGGCCCGCAGAGTGGCCGAGGGGTGGGGCCCTGCCGAGCAGGCGGCCTCCCCCAGCCCCGGCCGCCCGCAGGTACGTGGTCTTCCTGAAGCTGTTCCTGGAGACGGCGGAGAAGCACTTCATGGCGGGGCACCGCGTCATCTACTACGTGTTCACCGACCGGCCGGGCGCGGTGCCGCGCGTGGCGCTCGGGCCGGGCCGGCGGCTGCAGGTGCTGCGCGCGCGGCCCTACGCGCGCTGGCAGGACGTGTCCATGCGGCGCATGCAGATGCTCAGCGAGGCCGCGGAGCAGCGCTTCCTGCGCGAGGTGGACTACCTGGTGTGCGCGGACGTGGACATGCAGTTCCACGACCACGTGGGCGTGGAGATCCTGTCGCCGCTCTTCGGCACCCTGCACCCCGCCTTCTACGGGCGTCCCCGCCGGGCCTTCACCTACGAGCGCCGGCCGCAGTCCCAGGCCCACATCCCGTGGGACGAGGGCGACTTTTACTACATGGGCGCCTTCTTCGGGGGCTCGGTGCCCGAGGTGCAGCGGCTCACCAAGGCCTGCCACCAGGCCATGCTGGCCGACCGCGCCAACGGCATCGAGGCGGTGTGGCACGACGAGAGCCACCTGAACAAGTACCTGCTGTACCACAAGCCCACCAAGGTGCTGTCCCCCGAGTACATGTGGGACCAGCAGCTGCTGGGCTGGCCCTCGGTCCTGCGGAAGCTGAGGTTCGTGGCGGTGCCCAAGAACCACCAGGAGATCCGGAAGTCTGAGTCCCGGAGCCAGCCCACCGGCTCCCCCGGGGGCTCCCCAGGGGGCTCCCCGGAGGGCTCAGGGCAGGCCGGCCGGGCTGCCGGAAACTAGAACCCATTTCAGGGGAAAGGGTGCAACTCTGGGAGAAACTCTGCTCCCTTTTTCTTTCCTGGTGGGAGAAATCGCTGAAGCCTAAGGCCCATCCCCCCTCCCATTCAGGCCAACGTGACATCTACCACACCCTGGAGACCACAGACACAAGCAGATGCAAAGACCCACACACACACACACCAACACTTAAGCTGCCCCAGTTCAGGGCCTTGGGCAACAGTCAGTTCCTGGCAGGGCCACAGCCTGCAGGTTCTAAAGACTGAAACGGGATCGGCACTTTGCACTCGTCTCGCACATGCACACTCCTCGTCTCTGAGGGTGATCAGCTGGAAGGAAGAACTGACACTGGATGCGCACTTTCCGCCTCTCACAAAGGCCAGCTCCTATCACAAAGTTGCTCCCAAGGCAACTCCAGCTCGGATGGGGCCAGTGGTCTCAGCCCCTCCTGACAGGGCGTCAGACAGAGTCTCCTCCAGAGCCAGGAAGGAGCCCCCAGGACACACAGTCTGGGGGGCCTGCGTGCCAAGATGCCGGGCACGTCTTGAGCTTTAGGCTTCAGGCAATATACCTTCATCTTCTTGGAGGCTCCCACCCGCACCCTACCGGCTACCTGCTTCCCCCAGGGTTCCCCCAGCCCCGCTCAGCTCAGGACAGGCTCCAGCCTGACCCCTGGTGCTCCAGCCAGACACCCGGGTCCTCCATGACTCCCCTGCAAGGCCCATCCGAAAGCTGCCCGCCCACAAGCGCTGCCGGCTCTGCCTGCCCAGACGTTTTTGATCAGCCTCACTTCTAGCAGCCTGGCCCAGGCTGGTGCCAGTTTTGCCCAGACGGTGAGACCAGCCTCCCCTGGTCACCCTGCTTGCACGCTGGGCCCCCCAGTCCACACGCCCCTCTGCAGCAGGAGGGGTCCTGTGAATGCCCCTCTGCTGGGATCCCTGTGGGGTACCCAGGCCCCCTGGAGGGAAAGTGTTTCCAGCGGCCCCTCCCACTTCCTTCCTCATTCCCCCTCAGGGATGGACCCCGGTTGGACGGGGCTGAAAGCTCAGACTCTGGGGGCTCTTTCAGGGAAAGAATAGAAATTTAGCTATAATCCTAGCACTCTGGGAGGCCGAGCAAGAGCAAGCCCCTTGCGTGGATCCCTGTAACCACCACGGCAACCAGGTTCAGGCTGTGGCCACAGATAAGGGTCCTGAGCCGCTCTGGGTGTCATCACGCCGCCCTTCTGCCCTGCCATCTGTCCCTCTGTGGCTTTGCCCTTTTGAGAATGTTAGATAAGGGGGGCGCGGTGGCTCACACCTGTAATCCTAGCACTCTGGGAGGCTGAGGCGGGAAGATTGCTTGAGGTCAGGAGTTCGAAACCTGCCTGAGCAAGGGTGAGACCCCCCCCCCACCCCCGTCTCTACTAAAAATAGAAATAAATCAATTGGCCAACTAAAAATATATAGAAAAAATTAGCCAGGCGCGGTGGCGCATGCCTGTAGTCCCAGCTACTCGGGAGGCTGAGGCAGGAGGATCTCGCTTGAGCCCAGGAGCTGGAGGTTGCTGTGAGTTAGGCTGACGCTACAGCACTCTAGCCCAGGCAACAGAGTGAGACTCTTGTCTCAAAAAAAAAAAAATGTTATGTAAATTGGGTCGGTATGTGGACTCCTGCAATTGTGTGTATCAATACTTAGTTCCTTCACATCGCTGACCAGTGTTCCATGGTCTGCATGTGCCAGTTCTTGTGACCGTTCACCTGTTAAAGGACACTGTCTGCTGGTACAACTTCTACCCAGTATTGTATTGGCAGTTTTAGTCTGGACAATTATGCAAGTAAAACAAAACACATCTAGGCCGGGCGCGGTGGCTCAAGCCTGTAATCCTAGCTCTCTGGGAGGCCGAGGTGGGCGGATTGTTTGAGCTCAGGAGTTCGAGACCAGCCTGAGCAAGAGCGAGACCCCATCTCTACTATAAATAGAAAGAAATTAATTGGCCAACTAATATATATAGAAAAAAATTAGCCGAGCATGGTGGCGCATGCCTGTAGTCCCAGCTACTTGGGAGGCTGAGGCAGCAGGATTGCTTGAGCCCAGGAGTTTGAGGTTGCTGTGAGCTAGGCTGACGCCACGGCACTCACTCTAGCCTGGGTAATAAAGTGAGACTCTGTCTCAAAAAAAAAAAAAAAAAAAAAAAACACATCTAGACTGGGAAGGAAGAAATTTGCAGATGACATGATGTTATGTATGGAAAGCTCTAACTAATCCAGGAAAAAAACAGTTTTCCAGGCCATATGAGTTAAGCAAAGTGAAACCAACCCCCATATCCATCCACTCATGAGTAGATCAACAGAATGTGGTCTATCTATACAGTGAAATGTTTTCTTTTTTGAGACAGAGTCTCTGTTTTGTGTTGTTTTGTTTTGTTGTGTTTTTTTTTTATTTTTTTCCTTTATTTCATCATATTATGGAAGCACAAATATTGTTAGGGTTACAAATATTGCCCCTGCCCCCTCCCTCCCCCGAGTTTTGTGTTGTTTTTTTTGAGACAGAGTCTCACTCTGTTGCCCAGGCTAGAGTGAGTGCCGTGGCGTCAGCCTGGCTCACAGCAACCTCAAACTCCTGGGCTAAAGCGATCCTCCTGCCTCAGCCTCCCGAGTAGCTGGGACTACAGGCATGCGCCACCATGCCCGGCTGATTTTTTCTATATTAGTTGGCCAATTAATTTCTATTTTTAGTGGAGGGGGGGTCTCAGGCTGGTTTCAAACTGCTGACCTCGAGCAATCCGCCCGCCTCGGCCTCCCAGAGTGCCGGGATGACAGGCGTGAGCCACCGCGCCCGGCCATGAAATGTTGTTTAATTATAAAAGAAACGAGGCCAGGCACAGTGGCTCGCGCCTATAATCCCAAGATGTTGAGAGGCCAATGCAGGAGGATCGCTTGAAGCCAGGAGCTATGACCAGCCTGGGCAGCATAGTGAGACCCCATCTCTACAAAAAAATAAGAAAAATTAGTGGGGTGTGGTGGCTCACGCCTGTAGTCTCAGCTACTCCAGAGGGTGAGGTGGGGCTTGAGCCCAAGAGTCAAAGGTAACAGCTATGATGACACCACTGCACTCCAGCCTGGGTGACAGAGCAAGACCCGGTCTCCAAAAAAAAAAAAAGAAAATGAGATATTGATACCTGCTATAACGTTGATGAAACTTGGAAACATTATGCTAAGTGAAAAGAACCAGACACAAAGGCATCTATCGTACGATTCCACTTCTGCAAAATGTCCAGAGCCACCAAATCCATAGAGACAGAACATAGATTTGTTGTTGCCCAGAGCTAGGCTTGGGGGCCTGGGCCTAGGGGCACTGGGAGTGACCGCCAATGGGTCAGGGTGTCTTCTCGGTGATGGAGATGTTCTGGGACAGATGGTGGTGGTGGTTGTGCCAAACTGTGAGTACACTAAAAGCGACATAGTTGTACACTTGATAATGTTTACACTGGTAAATTTATATTATGTGAATTTTATTTCTATGAAAAATATAAGTGAACAATCAAGTCCAGTGATTCCTGTAACTTTATTATTTTTTTTTCAAAATTGTTGTAGCCAGTCTAACTCCTTTGCCTTTCCGTGTAAATTTAAGAATGAGCTTGTTTATGTTGACTTTAAATCATGCTGGGATTCTGACAGGAATCGAGTTAAACCTATAGATCAATCTGGGGAGAACTGACATCTATGCAGGTGAGTCTTCCAGTCCGTGAACATGATACTCGTCTCCATTCATTTGGAGCTTTGATTTTTTTAATAAGCATTTTGTAGTTTTAGCATACAAACCCCGTACATGTTTTATTAGATTTATGCCTAAGTCTTTCATTTTCAAAAGCAATTATAAATGATATTGCATTTTTAATTTTGGTTTCCACATGTTCATTTTTATTATATAGAAAATACAAACCAGGTGTGGTGGCTCACGCCTGTAATCCTAGCACTCTGGGATGCCAAGGCGAGCAGATTGCTCGAGGTCAGGAGTGCTAAACCAGCCTGAGCAAGAGTGAGACCCCATCTCTACTAAAAATAGAAAGAAATTAATTGACCAACTAAAAATATATAGAAAAAATTAGCCGGGCATGGTGGCGCATGCCTGTAGTCCCAGCTACTCGGGAGGCTGAAGGATTGCTTGAGCTCAGGAGTTTGAGGTTGCTGTGAGCTAGGCTGGGCAAGAGAGTGAGACTCTGTCTCAAATATATATATATATATATATATATAATATATATATATAATTTTTGTGTTGATCTTAGGAAAATAAATAATTCAAAAATCAAAGCTGTTGGAATTCTGAGTTATTTTAAGCGCTAAAGAAATGTGATTACAGGCCCAGGCATGGTGACACATGCCTGTAATCTCAACACCTTGAGAGTCCAAGGTGGGATGACTGCTTGAGGTCAGGAGTTTGAGACCAGCCTGGGCAGCACAGCGAGACCCTATCTCTACCAAAAATTTAAAAATTAGCCAGGCGCAGTGGAGCATGCTTGTGGTCCCAGCTACTCTAGAGGCTAAGGCAGCGAGATGGCTTTAGTCCAGGAGTTCCAGACTGGCTACAGTGAGCTGTGATTGTACCACTGCCCCCAGCTTGAGCAACAGAGTGAGGCCCCATTTCAAAAAAAAAAAAAGAAAGAAAGAAAGAAAGAAAAGAGAAATGTGAGCCTGAATAATGTGACAGGCAGCTGTCACATTAAAGAAACCTTTGTTTCTTTTTTTGTTCTTGTGTGCCTGTGAAATGCTGAAACTTCCAACTTCCCCTGTGGGAAAACGGCCACTGGTCTGCTTGTGGTTTGTGTTTTTCCCTGGCAGGCCCTCAGTTTGGCTTGGTAAACCTCCACTGATTTGAGAGTTTCGCCCTCAGCCACTTACTTGGGTCAACAACCAGAGTTAGGTCGGAAAGTAAGCCACGTTATAGCAGATGAATAAAAATTCGTTTAATAAGATGTTATCGTTTGGAAAGTGTGACTCACCAGGCCTCTTAGACAGTTATTTGGGCAAGAGAAAAAAAAAAAAAAGGTCAGACTGGAGCCAGCTCTGGTGCCAGCACCAGGGCTAGAACCACGTGAGCATCGGGCAGGGCCGCCATACGGCGGGGCGGCCATACGGCGGGGCGGCCATACAGGGCCAACCCGGGGGCTGTGGTTGGAGGAGCCTGGGAGCACTCCTCTGTAGACCGCAGATGGGAAGATGTAGGGGACTGACATATATTTTCCTAGTTTAAGAATTAAAGTTAGTGAGTAATGTATGTGTTCTGCCCAGAGCGTTTGAAAGTAATCCGTTCCGGACAGGCTCCCTGTGATAAACAAAGGTGTTGCCTAGAGGCATAACGAAGGGCCTGAGCTGCCAGTAAGCAAGAGCTACCCTGTCCCACGGCACTGGGGGTCTAGAGGCCACACGATAAACATATTGTTCCTGTGATTGCTGCGTACACCCCATAAGATGGCTGGTTAGTCAATGACGGGTAAGACCCCTCAAGGGAGGAGCGACCTAAGCCAGGCACAGCTGCCAAGTATCTTAGAGGGTCACCCTAAGAGAAGCTGGGGATGAGAAATGACCCTGTGGCTCACCTTGCCCATCCTTGCTAATCTTGGACCTTTATCTATGCCTTGCGCCTAGCGCAACCACCTTGAGATTCTGAGTGAGGGGATATCTGCTTCCCTAAGGCTACGCTTTCCGGAATTTATGGCTATCGCTGCCACGCCTGGGTGATTATGTACAAGGAACCAACTTTAATCTTTTAGAGTATAAAAATAAAACTGACCTGGTATATTATTACTCGATTACTATGATGCTTTAAATTTAAGAATAGGCATCTGCTAGGATGCTTGAGTTAAGATATTTTTAAATTTATGATAGGCATCTGCTAGGATGCTTGAGTTAAGACAGGGGCTTCTTATCTTTTAGGTGAAGTTAATGCCATACCAGAATCAGGTTGGGAAGTAAACCACCGCTTTATTTGGTTAACAAAAGCCGCTTAGTGGGAATTTACCCTTTGTCAGCCTGACCCAGCTGGCCTCCTTAGGAAAGAGTTTTTAGCAAAAGAAAAAGATCAGAGTTTAGTCCTCACTATCATAAATTTAAAATATCTTGAAGCATCCTAGCAAGGTGCCTATTGTAAATTTAAAACGTCCTCCTGCCTGGACCTCCCAGAGTGCTCACACCCTTATCTTAAAATAAGCATATCCTTTCTGGTCTTCTAGATGAAGTCTAACTCTCTCAGCCAATTGCCAGCCAAAGAATCTTTAAACCCACCTATAACCTGTAAGCCCCCCGCTTGGAGATGTCCCACCTTTTGGGGCCAAACCAATGTGTGCCTCTCATGTATTGATTTGTGACTTTGCCTGTAACCCCTGTCTCTCTGAAAATGTATAAAACTGAACAGAAACCCAGCCACAGCGAGCCCACTTGCTCAAGGCCTCTTGGCAGTGGCTCCAGGTCATGGTCCTCAAATTTGGCTCAGAATAAATCTCTTTAAAATTATTTTACAGAGTTTGGCTTTTTTTTGGTTGACAGTGGACATCCAGGTGTTGTTTTCAGTGGGCCGGCAGCCGTCCTTGGGGGGGTCTGGTCGCGTGTAGCCTTTTCTTTTTGATCTAGGGAGGGGAGGGGGGGCCCACCACCAGCCTTACACGTTCATTGTGGGGACCGTGCAGGGAGCACTCAAGGCCCACTCCTGGACGGCTCTCGAGTCAGGGTCTTCAAGGGCAGGGGTACGCTTCAGGCTGGCACTGTTGGACCTTGGGGACCACTCACAAAGACACGGAGACCAGAACTTGATGTAAAAGCAGGAGGAGGGTTTATTCCAGCGCAGCGCAGGGGCGTGCAGCGTCACCACTAGGGAGCTGCCGCCCCGAAGCTTTGAAACTTGGGACTCTTATAGGCAAAACCACACGCAGGTGGCCAGGAATTCAAATGCAAAAACCACACGCAGGTGGCCAGGAATTCAAATGCAAAAACCACACGCAGGTGGCCAGAAAGTCATGGGGTCAAGGGGTGGGGAAATTCTTTAGGCTCTATTCTTGTGTAATTATGTACTGGTCGAGGTCAGTTTTGGGAATTTGCAACAATTACCGGTGGGGTTGAGCATCATTTACGGGTGGGGAAGCTTTGTTACACTTGGATACCTAAGAACAAGCGTGGTTACAGCAAGCAAAAACGGCTGGTAATTTTTCTTACATTTTACAGCACGACTGCAAATCAGTAGGTGGAGGAATATCCTGAAGTGGGCAGGGAGGGGACAGGTGGATTCAGGGGTTCTTGGATAAGTGGAAAGATGGGGGTGTGACAGGACCCCCAGGGGGAAATCTGAACAAAGAATGGGGGTCAGCATGCAATGCCTCCCTCGGTTTCTCCTTATGGCACTTTCCAGGTGGGGGTTCTGAAGGACGAGTCAGGAGCATGTTAAGAGGCCACAGTTCTCTTCGGGTTGCCGGACACCTCCCACGGCCAGCCAGGTGCCAGGGACCGCCCCGAGGGACCCGAGGTTGCCTTTATTTCCACGCTGGAGTGGGGGGTGAGGCCCTGGGGCTCCCTGTGCGCAGAGATGCGGGGTGCCAGCAGGGCCTGCGTCCGAACGGTTTGGGGGCAGCTTTATTTGAGGCGGCTCAGGCGGGAAGAGGGTGCGGGCAGGCACATCGAGGGGCAGGTTCTGCGGAGCCTGGCAAGTCCCGCCTCCGGCAGCCTCCGCGTGCATGCGTGGCCATACCTCCGCCCCGGGTGGCAATGAGGTCGCGACGGGGACAGTCAGGGCGAGGTCGGCGCGGGGGTGGCCCCTTTCCGCGCGGGCGGCCAGCCCCGGGAGCGGGCCGGTGCCACCGGCGTCAGCGGGCTTGCGCGGCCGGAAACCGCGCGGAGCCGGCGCCTGGCCTGTCCTCACCCGGGTACGCACTCGATTCCGCGGGTCGGAGGTCACCCCTTCCCTCCTCTGCGGTGAATGAGGCGGGGCACGCGGCGAGGCCGGGTCCTGGCCCCGCGCCGCCGCACCTGCCACCCGCGCCCGGCCGACGTCCCGGCCCGGATCCCAGGCCCGTGACCCGGGCAACTCTCCCGGACAGTGGAGACGCGGCGCCGCCGCCCGCGGGAACAGGTCCCGCTCCGGCCCGGCCGCCTGGGCGGCTCCCGGCGGCCGCCAGGGGGCGCTGCCGCGGCGACTCGGGCGCGGCGCGGGTTGGCCCTCGCGGGCCGCCGTACGCGCTGTAAAAGGCGCGGCGCGGGTTGGCCCTCGCGGGCCGCCGTACGCGCTATAAAAGGCGCGGCGCGTCCTAGCGCGTCCTCTGTGAACGACGGCGGCGGCGGCCATGGTGCGCGCGTGTCTGGCCCCGGCTTCTCCCGGGCCCCGCGGGGCGGGCCCTCCGGCCTCGCTTTTCGGGGCAGGCGTGGCCGCGCTCTCCCGGGCGCTGCTCGGCCCCGAGACCCGGACGGCGACGGCGGCGCGCGCGGCCCGCAGGTAGGAGCGCGCTCGCGAGCGGAGCGGCTCTCCCGGGGCCCGCGGTCCCACCCGGCCGGCTCCGGCTGCGGCTCCGGCTGCGGCTCCGGCTCCGGCTGCGGCTCCGGCTCCGGCTGCGGCTCCGGCTGCGGGCGGCCCGCGGGGCTGGGAGGAGGGGGACGGTGCCGGTGTCTGCGGCCACGCCGCCCACCTGCCTCCCCGCCGGGCCCGGGCTCGCGGTGCGGCTGGTCGGGAGCCGCCCGGCTCTCAGAGCCGCAGGATGGGGAAGCGGCACGCAGAGGAGGAGCGGCCTGTCCGGGGGTGGGAAGGGAGCGGCCCCGGCCTTTCGCGTCCCGCCCGCTTTCGCCTGGGAATCTCCCCGAGGTCCGGCGAGGTGGTGGCTCGATGGGGGAATCCGGTCACTGCAGAAGAGCGTCCTCCCCAAATTCATGCACGGGCCTTCCACAGCCGCCGCCTCTCTCGCTAGCTGAGCCTTTGAGGAAGTCAAGTGTCTCTGGGTCTTTTTTTTTTAAGATATCAATTGTCACTCCTCACTGGGCTCGGTCCAAAAGTTAGGTGGTTTGCCTAGTGCAGAGGGTGTGAGTGCTGCTACTCGGCGAGACGGTCTGCTGGCGGAAAGGGGGAACTGCTCGGTTGTCTCGGGCATTGCCTGGTTCCTTGATGTCCGCAGGGGTACAACAGCCAGTATCCTGTTGGATTTCATGCAGTGTCGGTGTACCGTAGCCTGCATTTCTACACACACCTGCCAGGTTACGCAGGGACTAAGGGGAGAGAAGAGAGTAAGATGGGGTGGATTTTCCTGGAATGGCCCTTGTAGGCTGGAGTTTTCTGGTGGCTGGGACCCTTTGGTCTGTCTCCTGGGAGACCAGATGCAGCAAAATATACTGCAGTGCAACGCTCCTTTGCGGTCTTGGCAAGGTTTGTATGAAATGTTGGTTTCTTCCTTAGGCTTACTGGCAACTACACCCGCGAGGGATGCTGGGGTCTTGGGTAAGTTGACACGTCGGTTCTGGAACGGGTTCACCTTTCCAAGTACAACCATCCCCTCCCATGTGACAGCCTACTCGACTGTAGGGACATCTTGGCCCTGCATCTGCATGGTAGGGAAGCTCCCTCTCCAGGGGAATAAAATGTGAACTATTTCACCTTCAACACATGCTGCCCCTAGAGGCGTTGCAGATGTGGCTGCTGTGCTGCATTTGTGTCATTAGGTGGCAGAGAGAAGAGAGGCTATGTCTACGCTCAGTGTTCCGACCCGTGGACATCTGAATGATTATTAGTCCGACACTTGGCAATGCTCCAGCGCAGGGGTTTGTGCCTCTTCCCCTTGCTTTCATTTTGTGGACCTCGATCTATCAGTCCCTGGATAGTAGCTCTGGGAGAGCATGGCCGTGTGGGTGCAGAAGTCAGGAGGGCTTCCTGGCCAACATGCTGGTCATCCTGGTTTACGTAGCACCACTCAGTCCTCTGGGAGAGCAGGCTGAGCACTTTCTAATCCTCACTTTTGGACATGAGGGGTCTGGGAGGGACAGTGGGAAGGTAGAAGGTGCCCTTAGCTGCAGCAACGTTCATACGTCAGTTTTAAAAATTAGTAATAGGAAGAATAAAGTACGATACTTGATAGTTGATTGTGCACCTCGTCAAAGGAGTAGTGTTTCCGAATCATGTAGGAATGCAAAGCACCAGGGAAGGGGCTGCTGGCATTTGGTTCAGTTGATGGTAGCAGCTTGTACTGTCCTCTTGCATCTATGCCAAGCAGTTTTGTTATTTGATACAGGTAGGAACATGACCGTCAACCTGTGAAGGTCGCCTTACCATGTGAGCATTGGCCAGAATGACCGGCGGCCTCAAGGTAAGAGGAGAGACGAAGGCTGCCCACTCTGGCCCTGGGTGGGAAGTGAGTGGCTGCCCTGCAGATGCTGCACCGGTCCTGCCAGCACCACAGGTGTGGCTGCTCTGCTGCGCCTGTGACATCGGGGCAAAGAGAAAGTGGCTATTTCTACGCTCAGTGTTCCGAAACCAGTGAACACTAAGAATGGTTTGTAGCCTGACATTTCCTAGAACCACAGGGAAGTAGCATTTAGCTTTTGCTTTGGAACATGATTCCCCCCCCCCCCCCCCCCCCGTTGCTTCACGAGGGCTGGTAGCATGTGCGGTGGTGACAGTGCCGTACTTGCTTTCAAATATCACGGGGAACCCAGGCAAGACGCTGCACTTGGTTTTAATTTTTTCATCTGTGAAGTGGGGCCAGTTACGAGGATTAAATGAGATTGTGTGTGTTTAAAGCCCCTGGCACATGGCAAGCTCTTGGTACAGTGAGATTAACCAGGAGAGGGTCTCATTCCTAGAATTCCCAGAAGTATCCTCTCATCTGGAGAGGACAGTTCTCTAGATCTGTCTGGGGAGGACTTGGGCAAGTTTGACTAAGAACCTCAGGGGTGGTATAAACTGCCTGTGTCCTGGCCACCATTGACACTCCTTGGGTGGTCCCCAAGCCCTATGCCCGGAGGAAGGGCCCTCGGTGGTGGTTCAGGAGCTGCCTCGCTCTGGTGTTGTCAGGAGCCTTGAGACAAGCAGGACAAGAGGAGACGTCTCTGGGTCAGTTATGGAACAGGAACGCTAGAAGGTCACAGTAGGGTATGGAACGGGAATGCCAGAGGTGCACGGCAGCATTCGTTCTGTTGGAGACCAAAGTCAGGGCCCTTTGGGGCCCACCAAAGGCCTGTAGATTAATGGTTTTCAACCAGAGTGATTTGTGTGCCCTTCCCAGGGTATGTGGCATTGTCCAGAGATACCTTACATCTTCATAAAATGGGTGGAAATGGGGGTGCTGTCTAGTGGGCAGAGGCCAAGGATGCTGCTACACATCTTACAGCAGTGGTCCCCAGCCTTTTTGGCACCAGGGACCATTTTCATGGAAGACAGTTTTTCCACGGACTAGGCAGGGTGGCGGGGAGAGGTTTTGGGATGATTCAAGTGTATTATGCTTGTTGTGCACTTTATTTCCATTATATTCCATTATAACATATAATGGGGTAATTATACAACTCACCGTAGGTTGGGGCCCTGCTACAGTGCACAAACTGACCACACAACATAAAATTATGTGGCCCCTAATGCCAAGATTACGGTTAGGGTTAGGGTGTTGACAAACCTTGCTATAGGGTCACATAAGAGTAAAAATATATAACTTTAAATACAGTTTTGGGAATTCACAGTTGGGATTTCCTAGAGATCATTCAGCAAATCCGTGTTAAGAAAGAGCCTTGGTCTGCTTCACTGTCCTGTTCATTTTTCAGATCTGGAGTCCAGGAGGGACAGAGGTGCAGCTGTGGGCTTTGCCGCCCTGGGACCAGGCACATGCAGCGTCTGAGGGCCGCCTGCCCCAAGCCACACAGCTGCAGACTGTATTCTACTTTTGTTCCAAGGGTGGGCAGGCCGATGCCGGTCTGCCCTGCTGCCTGGGGGCACCTGGTGGGACCGTGGCATGCAGAACAGACTTTGTATCACTTTAATCAACCCTTTTAAAACCCCACCTCAAGGATCACTTGAGGCCAGCCTGAGCAACATAGTCAGACCTCTGCTCTACAAAAAATTTAAAAATTAGCCAGTGGCATGTGCCTGTAGTCCCAGCTACTCAGGAGGCTGAGGCAGGAGGATCACTTTAACCCAGGAGTTTTAGGTTATGGTAAGCTATGATGCCGTTGTACTCCAGCCCGGGCAAGAGCAGAAAAAAAAAAGATTAGCATTAGGGATATGGGCCTTGTGGGTTGGAATTTTAAGCAAGAGGTTTTAAAGTGAATGGAAAGATTTGATGCACTTCAAATACTCAAGGAGAGTATTTCTGTGTTGGCAAAACTTGAGAATAAATTGGTCTTGAATTCACTGTATCTTGATTTGAACTTTCCTCCTGGGGGGAATTCCTGTAGGGAGTATGTGTGCCCCCTCCAGCGGTGGGGGGGGGGGAGCTGCAATGCACCATCCTACCTGGCTGTTGCCTAGATAAGGAGTTTCAAAACTAATGGCTAATTTTTGTAAAATCTGTGTTGATACTAGAGTATCTTGGTCTGTTTGTGACCTTTACCATAAGCCAAGCCATAATCCAGGCTTGAGGGGTGCTGTCTGTTGGCTACTTAAGAAACCAAAGTTTCCTAGACACCCTCAACCCCCTGACTGCTGAAACACTGCGGGGGAGAGGCCAGGCAAGGGCTCTGGGACAGCAGAGAACCAGGGCGAGGTGAAGTCCCACTGTGTGCCCAGCTGCACGGACTGGTGGGCCACCACGCTGGGTCCTGTGAGCAGCGCCGCACATCACATAAAAGCTATTTATTTACATGATTTTCTTCAGAGTGACAAAACCCATCTGGGCCTGGGCAGGTCCCCCTTGGGTCTGCTCCAGGCTCCTCCTGCCCTCCGTGTTCAGCCTTTCCTCTGAGCTCAGAGGGTCCCATTTGTGTGGGCTGCTGCAATCCAGGGAGCCCTGATGCTGTGAGGACGGTTCTGTGATGGGTCGCTTGAGGGAGGGGAGGAGGCAGCTGCGGGGCTGGACCCCCAGGGTGGCCGGAAGGAGGCGAGCCCGTGGTGTTAGGAGTACTTGGTGTTGGAGATCTTCTTCCAGAGCAGCGTCTTGAGGTGGCTGAGCACCAGCGAGTGGTGGGCCTCCACCTGGCTGGCCAGCCCACTCAGCGTGGTGCAGGTCCGCAGCTGGGAGCCCAGCTCCTCGCGGAGGTCGGCGGGGGCGCCGGGCAGCAGGTAGTCCCGCAGCAGCTCGCACACCTTGGCCAGGTTGGGCTGGATGAGGTCGCCCTTGCACTGCCTCATGAGCCTGTCGCAAGGCGCCCTGCAGTCGCGCCCGTAGGTGCAGTCAGCGCTGTGCTCGCAGCGGCGGCCCTGAAGGAAGCGGCGCACGGCAGCCTCCGGTGCCACCTGCTGCAGGTCGGCCATCTTGAAGTCGTAGGTGGCCGTGTAGCCCACGTTGGCCAGCGTGGTCTCGCACATGTAGAAGGTCCCGTAGGAGCCGTGGAAGAGCTCCTCCACAAACTCCAGCAGGCCGATGGCGATCTTGGCCCGCCAGGGCCACGCGGGCCCCAGCCACTGCTGGAGGGTGCTGTGCAGGGCGGGCGGCAGCAGCGGGCGCAGCAGGGGCGGCAGCGCGGCCACGTGCCAGGGCCCGTGCGGGACGCCCTCGGTGAGGTAGAGGTCCCCGCAGTAGCCCAGCAGCCGGGAGGCGTGCTCCTTCTCCTGCAGGGACAGCAGCAGCAGGAACTCGTTGTGCTGCAGCAGGGCCCACACGGACTTGGCTTCGGCCAGGGACACCCGGCTGTCCTTGTTGAAGTCAGCCATGAGCAGCACCTGGCCAACCAGCGCGGGCAGCGAGGGCAGGTCTCCCAGGTTCGCCTGGCGTTTGGGACCAAAATAAGGGAGACTTGGTCATCTTGGAGCCCTGGGAGCACGGCCTCCCCTGACCTGGTCTTGGCAAGGCGGCTGTGGGCGAGACTGGTGCATCTGGCAGGTTGGGGTCCCAGCCTGCAACCACGTCGCTGGAGGGGACAGCCAGCGACATGGGAGCCCCTGAGCCTCCCTGGCCTGTGCTCCTGCTGCTGCCAGTCAGGCCTGCCCAATTCCCAGCTGCCTGGGGTGCCTGTGGGGACCTGGGGCAGTGGGCACCGGGGCACAGAGAGGCCTCCGAGCTTCTGGGGGTTAGACTCAGCCGAGGGCAGAGGCTGCCAGGTGCCTTTATCCCCAAGCCCTCGTTCCCCCTCCCGGCTGGTCCTCAGCTCCTGCCACACGGACCTGCTTCAGGGCCTTGGCTCTGCCAGCTGGTCCAGCCCCCACCCGCCCTGCAGAGGCTGCTTCCCTGGCTCGCGCTGGGGGTGCACAGGTGCCGGGCTGCCCACCTCACGCATCCTGGGCAAGGGCTCTGCAGCTGCAACAGACAGCCCGTCCGCCTCCCAGGAAAGCCGACTGACCTTGAGGAAGCTGAGAGTCATCTCCCGGAATTCCTTAATCGAGGTGCCCCGGGTGGGCTTGTCGAACAGCACCAGCTCCCGTCGGGGGGGCACGTCCGGCTGGGCCTTAGAGTCGAGGGCCTCCTCAATGCCACACTTGATGGTCACATCCTTGTCCCTCCAGAGCCCGCTGTACACCTGGATGGGACCACAGGGGTCCTCTGTGCAGATGTGCCCCTCCCGCCGCACGGGCAGCCTCAGTCCCCGGCCCACCCGGCCCCGCCCGCAGGCATACCTGCTTGCCTGGGGCGGATGACAGGCAGGTCCTCCACTCCACCTTGTGCAGCTCGCACAGGTCCTGGCAGATGGAGCCTGAGATGATGCCTTTGCGGTACTGGTCACACTGGGAAGACAGCACCAGGGTGTGTCGGGGGCGGGCTGGGTGGTCGGGCCCCCTGCCCCCACCGAGCCCCTCCCCACACCCACGATTCCTGGGAAGGAGGGAACCAACAGGCAAAGCAAGGTGGACATCGGGGTGGGAGGGTGGGCATCTAGGGTCCCATCACATCTGCCAGTCTGTCCCAGGACCCAGTGTGCCGGACGCTGCGGCCGCGGCCCTTTTCTCGGGGACTTAAAGCTGCTGGAGCTGGTAGCCCGGCAGCCTGGGGCCACGGCAGGCCCTGAGCCACGCGGGGGCAGCACCGTGGCTGGCGGGGCAGCTGGATCACTGCAGCCTAGGGTTCCCTGCTCCCCCACAGGCAGCGCCGGGACCTGGCACTTACTGTTGGCAGCTGCAGGATGGGCCTGTCTGCTGCGGGGTGACCCCCACCCCCACCACGTCCCATTAGGAGGACACCACATCCTAATGGTCAAGCCCAAGCCGGTGGCCCGAGATAAGAGTTTAGGGGCATGCACCCTGTTCCTTGTATGCAATGCACATCACCCCCACTTCCTCCTGACTCCCCATTCCTGCCTTCTGGGACCTGGGTGGCGGGCCTGCCCTCCTGCCTCGTGGCGCCCTCCCTGCCCAGGGTCCTAGTGGTGCCCTGAATCGCTCCTGGGACACCAGAAAGAACACAGGGCAGCCCTCGTGCCAGAGCACGGCCCGTGTGAGCAGGCTTCCCGTGTGAGGGCCCTGGTCACGGGTGGGGCATTAGGCTGTCCCCCAGGTGAAGGAAGAGTCCTGGGAAAGGCACACGGTAGCACCACGCCCAGTCCGCGTCCCTGCCTGTTAGCGGGGCTGCCGGCCGCTCTGGAACTGGAACCCGGTCCAGCTGGGCTCTCGGGACAGTGTGGCACGGGCTGGGCTCAGAGGGCAGTGACTGCTATCGGTGCTGTTTGTCACCGTCAGCTCAGAGAACAGCACCGTGGGGCCGGACAATCACTCCCAGCCCTGTCCTCCCTGCCAGGCCCGCCCCAGGCCCCCCATCAGCCAGACGTGCAAGGACACACCGCTGGCAGTAATGAAATCAGACAGGGCCCTGCGGCCTCGAGTCCCAGGGGAAGGCGGGGAGCCGGGAGGTGACAGGGCGCCCATGGAGCCCAGCCCTTCCTCTCGGGGCCATGCTGGGTGAACTCCTGGATGCACACCGGTTGCCACGGAGCCGGGGCGCTGTCGGCCAGGCTTGGAGGAAAGAGAGAGGGAGGGGTGTGCGGAATATCCCACCATCCATTGTGGGGGAGGGCAGGGCCTGGGGACGAAAATGAGACTGAGCCAGCCAGAGGCCAAGGACTCAGCCACATAAACCACGAAGGCGGTGCCTGTCCAGTGGCGGCATGAAAGCCACAGCTCTTCAGACAGACCAGGGACACTAAGAAAACCCCACACCTTTAGGCAGGCTCTCGGGGCCAGGGTTCTGCTCGGACCCCCCTCAACACTCATTAGGGGACTCCTACTCTACGCTGCAAACCCCCAGAGCGGCAGGGCCTGGGGGAGAGGAGGCTGCTCTGCACCCGGGGGCATGGCGGGTGCTGGCCACGTGGCCCACCGGCGGCTGGGAGCCAGGGCTCCAGGGCCCACACCCACCTTCCCTGCACGTCGCCAGGGCTGTGGGGGCTTCCTCAGGTGCTGAGGCTGCCCACCAGGTCCCCTCACCCCTCAGCCCTGCTAGCACCTGACCTGTGACCCCTGGCACCGTCCCCACCCGTGTGAACGTGGACAGGCCTGGGGACCCGAGGTATCTGCCCCGTGTGAGGCAGGCAGGTGGTGGGAGGGGACATCCCCATGGCCCCTGGGGACAGGCTTCAGGAGAGCCAGGCTTGGCAGTGACCTCTGGGAAGGCCCCGCTGGGCAGAAGGGCCAGCCAGCCCAGGACGCTGCAGCCTCCTCCTGTTTGGGGGGCACGTCCTTCTGCTCCCCGCAGCGGCCTGCTCGGCCTGGCACCCAGTAGGTGTTCAGAACACACCTGCCGGTGCCCTAACCACCTGCTCTCTCCACCCACAGGCCAGTGCCCAACCCTGGCCTCCTTGGTCCCCAGGCCTGGCCCCTCCACCGCTGCTGTCCTACCCATGGTGAGTCCAGTCGGTGGGCCTGGCAGCCCTCACCCTCAGCCCTGAGCCCAGCCCACCCTGCACTCGCCCTGCGCAGAGGCCCCTGGACTGTGGGGCGGGGCTGTGTCCCCCAGCTCAGCCTGGTGCCTGGAGGCCACCACTGAGCACTTATGGGATGGACGAGTGCGTCCGGAACAGGGACGTGACAGCCCCCCAGCGGGGCACTGGCTGGCCTGGGAGGTCCTGAGTCAGCAGCCAACGCCCAGACGCAGGGAGCTGCCATGTCCAGTCACCGTCCCCCAGGACCCACTGGCCCTGCACAAGATCTGTCACAGGGGCTCTGCATGCCCGGATCCCCACACCCCCCTCCCCCACAGCCACCCTGTCAGACAGGGCTCTGCAGGGCCCAGGGCTGGGGAACCGGGAGCGGTGGCCAGGGCAGGCCCGCCTGAGCCCCCCCCAGAACGCCCTCGACACCCCAGAAGCTCCTGTTGCTACAGGGCAGCGCCCAGCCCCAGCTGGGGGGAGGCATTGGGACCTGGTCATCAGAGACCTGGTCATCAGCGTCTCAAGGGCTCTGGCTGCTGGCAGGACAGGTAGGGCGGGGTCAAGATGGCCATGGTTGTGAGGCCACGTGGGTGGAGATCCACCCGGCTCTGGGCACATCTGGGCTTTGCCAGGAGAATGGGGCTGTCACGCCCTCCCCCAGCCAGTCACACGGCATAGAGAGGAGCTCACACGCTCACACACGTGTGCTCATGCTCGCTCACACACGCACATCCTCAGCTGCTGGGGGGACTTTAGCCCCATCTCCCTGGGGTGCAGGTTCTGGAAGGCCATGCCCTGCTCCTGCTTTGGTGGGCCCCTGCCCCAGGAGGAGCCCTCGATGCCACCCAGGCAAGTACCAGTCTGCAGCAGTGAGGACTGCTGCCTGTCCTCACCCCCCTGCTGAAACGTCCTCCCTCCCAAACATCTCCGGAGTCTGCCCTGTCCCCAGCCACCGGCCCGTCCAAGCCGGCCACGCTCTCCTGGGCACCCACTGCAGCCCCCCCATCTCCCCACTTGCCCCCTGACCCCCAATCTTCCACCCCCTGCCAGGGGCTGCTCTGCAGAGCGCAGCTTCCACCTTGAAACCCACGTGGCCTCGCGGCCATGGGCCTAAACAGGCGCCTCCAGGGCCGGGCCAGCATCTCATCCACACGCCGGGCGACACTTACGATGACCACCTGGCAGACGCGGCCGCGACACAGCTCTGAGTAGGACGAGTAGTGCAGGTAGAGCATCCAGCTGCCCGCGAAGACGCCCAGCCAGACCAGGAACACAGACTTGACCCTGAGGCCCGGGAGCCGCCCCTGCTCGGGGAGGGAGCCACGTTAGGCAGTGCTGTCAGTGCCCTGCATATGGGGGTGCTCTGACCCCCATTTCACAGATAAGGAGCCTCGGCACCCCTTGGCCACCGGCAGCCCCTCCGGCTTCCAGGCCATGTCCACCTCTGGCTCAGTGCCCCCCTCTCGGGTCCCTGCCCAGCGTGCGGTCGACAGGCAGGGGTGGCACCTCCCAGACTTACATTTCCTGGACAGGTAAAAACACATTTCAAAATGAGGGGGTGGCCAGTGCTTTCTTTTGCTGAATAAAGATACATCATAGAAACTCTCCTGTCTTGCTCGAATTTCCTAACGTTTTCACCTCTGCACCAGCTCCCGTGAGCAGCACCTGGCGGTTGGGGAGGGTCCACCTGCCACAAGCCCCCAAGCGACACTGCCCTTCCCGCTGCAGTGCAGATGGGGCTGCACACCGGAGCTCACAACGGCCGGCCGAGGGGCACAAGCAGCCCCAGCATCTGTGGGGGTGCACGGGGTGTTCGGCCTCAGGGGAAGGAAATTTTGACACATGCTACAATTGGGGTGAACCCACAAGGCACCATGGGGGTGACCTGGGCAGTCACCAGGGGACATATCGTGTCTGATTCTGCCTTTCTGAGGTCCCCAGAGGTGTCAAGTCCATAGAGACAGGGAGAAGAAAGGTGGGGGAGGGAGAGGGGTGGGGGAGGGGGACTCGGTGTTTCCTGGGGACAGAGCAGTAGGCTGGGAAGACGGAAAGTTCTCCAGGTGGACGGCGGTGACAGCTGCACAGCAGTGGGAATGTCTTTAATGACACTGAACTGTGCACATAAAAATAGTTAAAATGATAAACGTCATGGGTATTTTAGCACAATTAAAAAAACATAAGCAGTCCCTGTCCCTCTGCCAGAGGCACCAACCCAGCTGTCTGGGGTGGCCTTGGAACTGTGCTCACAGAGGGCACTGGCTCACTCTGCCTCAGCCCTCTGCCTCGGTTTCCCCTGCTGGCAAGTGGAGTCACGGGTGTGAGGGTCCCAGCATCCTGGCTGAGGCGCTGGGGGCACTGTCTCCCATCCAGCCCTCCCAGCCAGGTTTCCAAGGGCGACAGCAAGGGACAGCTGGGTATGACCTCCTTCCCCCAAGCCCTGCCCTAACAACTGTAGCCCTCATAGGGCGCTAGTGTCTAGGCACGGCCAGCAGAGGGGGCTGTGTTACCAGGTGGCTGGTCCCATGCAGGGGCACAGACATCCTCGACCCACAGCTGAACGCAGGAAAGCAGAGTTGGGGGCCAGCCTTCCCCCAGAGGAGGCCCTGATGCTGGCACCAAGCACCCCTGTGGCCTCCTGTCCACCTGCCACCAGAGAGACGCTGACTACTGGGCCAAGCCATGTCCCCCTCCCAGGACCTTCTGGCCAGACACACGCCCCACAGCCCCAGGGCGGAGCCACAGTCAGGAGCAGAGGGCTCCAGCCCTGCTCAGTCCTAGGGAGCTCGGGGCTGGGGCAGGAGCCTCCTCCTCTGAGAAACGAGGTCACTGCACCCCACTGAGGACAAGGCCCAGCCTAGGGGGCTGGGGGAACCCCTCCCCCACCCCACTCCTGCTTCCCTGGCACTAGCTCCCTGGGTGGCCACCCGAGGAGGGGCTGGGTGGGAGGACTCAGGGAGCTGGGGGAGGGGCACAGCTGGGCTGGAGACAGCCCTGGCCCAGGTTGGGCCCCTGCCCCCCCGCCAGGCCCACTTGTCCCTGGCACTGCATCTGTTTCCGTCTGATTTGTGCAAAAGGAAAAACAGGAAAGCACAGAGAAACAGTGGGGGCGGTGCTGGAGGGGGTGCTGTTCTGGCAGGATGAGGTCGGGGCACTTCTGGCTCAGGGGAGCAGGCCCTAGGCAAGCCGAGCACGGAGGTCCAGCATGGGCTGGGGGTCTAGGGGACACCCAGGAGGTGGGCAGCCTGCGGCCGTCACTGGACCCAGGGGCTGCCTGGGTTGGACAAAGTGACCCAGAACCAGGGGCCCAGCCCAGGAACCGCCCACGCCCCAGCCAAACCCACCAGGGCTCAGGCTTTTTGCGGGAGGCTCCCTCTCTGGCCACTCCCTTGGAGCCAGCCGTCCCTGACTCCCCTGGGGCCTCCAGGGTACCAGAGGGGTTCTGGGGGGCAGACTGGCAAGTCTGGAGGATGCCCCTCCAGGCCTGGGCTGGGGCTTTGCAGGGGCAGGATGGGACGAGCTCCCTGGTGGGGGAGGTCGTGCAGGGGTTGGTAACAGCACAACCGCCCACACCCAAATGCCCCTCGCCACCAACCCAGAAGGGTGTTTCACAGGCGGGGAGTCTGAGGCTCAGGGCGAATGGCCACATTGCCTGGGGGTGGGGGGCTGGGCTCAGACCAGGGCTCTCCCCCTGAGCCAGCCCCAGGGGAACCGGCCCAAACCCCTCTCCCACCATTCCTGGGCAGAGCTCAGAGGGCCCGGAGCACTGCTCTGGGTCCCTGGGTCAAGGCCCTTCCTCAGGGCTGGGCGCTGAAGCTCACCCCACCTCCTGGCGTAGGCAGTGGTCCTCCAACCCCTCAGCTCCCACCTTGCCCAGGGCTGGGCTGGGTCCACCACACCTGGCGGGCTCAGGCAGGCAGGGTGTCTGGGCTCAGAGGGTCACACTGCAACCTGTCAGTTTCAGCTGCAACCCCTCTGCCCAGGAGGGAACTGAGGCCAGCCATGCCCTCAGCAAGGGCAGGACCTCCCGCGTAGACCGCAGACCTGGGACCCCTCCGACCAGGCTGGCTCCCTCCCGCAGGTGGCTGGGGTCCTGGAGTGCCTGGGAGCACGTGGGGATGGGGGGTGGTCCTGGAGGGCTTGAGACTGATGCTGCCTGGCCAGGCCTCCCCGAAGCAGGTGAAAGGGGTTCGGCCAGCTGGAGCCCAAGGCCGCCTGGGCGTCCCTTGCAGGTGGTGACTGCTCCAAGGTCACCCTGGCCAGGGCACGGTCCCTGCTCTCTGGCTGGCTGATGGGATGACCCAGGGGCAGGTCAGTATCTCCTAGAGCGTTTCCATGTGTCCCAAGTTTTCTACAGCAGAAAAACACACCTTATTTTGTAAGCGGAGAGAAAAGGAAAGGACCTCGGTGTGGCCTGCGGACCCCGGGGGGGCAGGGCCTGGCCTGGGAGGCGGGGGCTGCCAGCCTGCAGCATGCACCTCTCCCCCCTCCCCCCGTCCCCAGTCCTCTCCAAGTCCCCGGCCTCCCCACCCGCCCGGGGCCACCCCCTCCCCACCCCCCCTCGTCAACCCCGCGGGTCCTGAATCCGGGCCCACCCTCCGCGCTCGGCCCCACCCCCGGGCCGGACGTCGCCCTCCGGCGCCCAGAGGCGGCCGGGCCTCGCGCCAGGCCCCGCGCTTACCTGCAGGCCCTTGGAGAAGGGGCAGAAGAGCACCAGGCGCGCCAGGCGCCGCAGCCGCCGCATGGTGGGCGCCGGCCGGGGCGGCGCGGGCCCCGCGCCTTGCTCGGCCTCAGCCCCGGCCCGGCCCGGCCCGGCCCGCTACGGCCGCCGCCGCCTCGCCATGCGGGCCGCGCGCCCCCGGGCCCGCGTTAAAGGCGAGGGCGCGCGCCTTTCTGACGGCCGACCGCGGCGCCGGGGCGGGGGCGCGCGTGGGGGGCGCGCGGGGGCGGGGGCGCGCGGGGCGGAGCTGGAGGCGCGCCGCCGCCGCCGCTAGGGTGGGGAGGGGTGGGGAG
>VSMD01049075.1:0-76889 GCA_008750895.1 Mirza zaza
CATTTTGGTTACATTGTATATCTTTGCCTCTCCCTAAGAAGGGTTAGAGGTATGCCCTCCCCCTCCAAAATGCTCATCTCATCCCTAAGGTTGGGTGCCCCCCCACACACCGAATCTCTGGTGAGCATTGCCACCATTTGAAAACCAAAGTTTAAATCAGTCAGTACCAATTTGATGGCGAGTAGATGTGGAGCCCATTTTCCATGTCTTGTGTCGCCTCACTTTGGATAACGGGCTTAAGCTTAATCCAGGATAGCATAAATGGTGCTAGCTCACTGTCATTTCTTAGGATTGAGTAATATTCCATGGTAAGCATATACCACATTTTAGTTATCCACTCATGAATTGATGGGCACTTGGGTTGTTTCCATGACCGTGCAATAGTGAATTGTGCTGCTATAAACATTCGGGTGCAGATGTCTTTATAATAGAATGTCTTATGCTCTTTTGGGTAGATGCCCAACAATGCTATTGCAGGGTCAAATGGTATTTCTATTGTGCAACCTTTGTGGAAAAGAATTTGGAGATACCTCAAACATTTCAAGATTCTTAATCACGTCTGCAAAGATGCTGTTTCCACAAAAGGAATTAGGGTCTTATATCTTTGGCACCATTTTTTAGCTTACTATTCAACTTAGCCAATTTCTAAAAGATATAACTATTTTCAAAATTTCCTTTCTCTCACAGTATATTTTCCAAAAGAAGTGGAGATAAACATATATATAGCAGTAAGACAATCATTAGCATGAGCACATAAAATTGCTAAACATTATGGTAGACACTGAGCATATATAATTTCATTTGATTCTTACAATGACATTTCTTAGTATTTTTATACCCATTTTACAGTTAAAGGAAAAGATTGGTAAATCATGTAACTAACACATGGTTGACCAAGTGTTAAATTGGAGTTTTTCTGATTCTAAAAACTAAGTCGTCCCTAAGTCTAGGCTACTCGACTCTATGAGCTTTCGTATTAGGACCTTTTGGAAGTTTGAGGTACGTCATCCACGATGAAAACAAAGAAGGCTTAGAAGCATAAGTCTCAAGAATGACATACATTTTTTATTCAGCTTCTTTCAACAATGGTGCTGCTGTCACTCATCCTTGGCAGTCCATCATACTTGTGTGTGGCCACGGGTGTACTTTCAGCTGGCCACATTGGCCACCAGGCTATGACCACACAATTCACTGATGGAGTTAGAAGCTCAAAGAAGTCTTCATGCATACAGGGCCTTCTCAGAAATGGTCTCAGTGACCACACCCCATCTATCTTCCCAGGTTTAATGAGTTGAGTTTAGGGAATATCTTGGCCTGGCTATAGCCTTCCATTCCTGTCTATTCACTCACTTTTCTGATTCCAGTTATCCTGAAAAACAAGACATGTCCTATTTTTGTCTAAGGAAAGGTAAACATGTTCATGTTCAAATAAAATAGAGGGGGAAAGTGCCAAGTGTACCACCATAGGTAGAGATGAAGTGTAGGGTATACAGAAGAAGTAGATGAAATTATCAGCTTTCTGGGTAGGTTTTAGCATGTATATTACGAATGGCCTCTAAATATAAGTAATACTTGGCTGTACGAAGATTGCAATATATATGGAAAGGGAAAAAGGCATTTTAGCTAGGTTCAAGGGCAAGAATGCAGTGTCTTGAAGTGAACAACAGATGATTTCATGTGGCTAGAGCACAATGCCAAGTATGAAAAAGGAGAGGGTTAAAGTTAGATACATAGGATCAGAAATGTCAGGTTGTCTTTTGGATTTTGGACTTCATTCTATTTGAAATGTAAATCTGGGCCAGAGTAGTCACATCACCAATGACATTCGTAGTGTAATAATATGATAATTGTTGGTGGAATGGATTAGACAGAATGAGACTACAGGCAAGGAAACAGGTTAGGAGGTCATTGTTCAGGCAGGAGGTAATGATAAACTAGGGCAGTGGCTTGGAGGAGAGATGAAAATAAATGAAGACCAAGCATATGTGTAAGTAAAACAAAATAACTTACAGCATATATCAATTTGTGGATTGTGTGGGTTAAGGAAAGGAACAGGAGTCTAGACTTTTAGCTTAGTTGACTGGAAGTACAGATATACCAACCAGGATTCTTTGCAAGTGACAGAAGCATACATTGGCTCACTTTAGACAAATACCTTTTAAAAACAATTGTTTAAAAAAGATTTGAGGTAGCTCATAGATTGAAAGGACATATTAAAATGAGGCCTTGGAAAGGACAGAAATGAGAAAACTCTAGGAGTTAAATAAAGCACAGCCTACTGAGCCCTCACCCTTTAGGGTGAATCAGATTGAACCATTTAGTCTACTTGGTCATCCCATTAAAGATACAAATTCCAAAGAATGAGAGAAAAGAGAGAGAGAGAGGGAAGGAAGTCCCATTGGTTAATTGAATTCCTACTCCCTGGCCAGAGGGCAGAACAGCTTGATTGATAGGCCATCAAGATTGCATACAATAGGTACTAAGTGGCTTCCCGAAAGAAACTTTCTAGAAGTGGAGAAGGATGCTGACTTCCAGACAAACAAGGATATCTACCTTGAGGGCTAAAAATAATATAGAATTCTCAGGCTTTGGAGTCAGAATCTCTGTAGAATACCAGCTCTTTCTCTGGCCTGCTGGGTAACCATGTGAAAATCACTTAAGCTCTCCTTATGCAGACCATTAAGAACACATGCACATAATAATGGAGGTATTTTGTCTTCTGTTTGATTTTAAGGGAAATGTCTCTAGTGATTGGGTTGAATTATATTAAGAAAGTATCCTTCTATTTCTAGTTTACTAAAAGTTATTTTCTGGAAGGGTTATGAAATACTGTTAAATGTGTATCTGACAATGGTGTATTATTCTTTTACCATACTGTGGGCTAAATTTGCCAGAATTTTATAGAGGATGATGGCATCATATTTGTGACAATATCTGTAGTTTAGTTTCTTATTATTTAATTATAGGTTCACTTTGTTAGGTTTTGTACATTATGGTTATTCTTGTATAGCTTTCTAAAATTTCTTGTGTAAATTTTGAGAATTTATATTTTTCTTGGGGAAAGCATACATTTTATCAAAGTGTATAAAACTGTTCGCATAGAGTTATTTAGATACCAAGTAGAAAGAACATTTGAAAAGAGATTAGAAAATGTATGGAATTAGGGAAGAAGGTCAAATTAGTAGAGATTTAATGAAATTGTGAAGATCAGGGATGAAAAGGCAGGTAGAGGAGTGTGACTGGGTTAAGTTCGGAGGTTTCAGTATTTGGGGCTGATGCACTAGACCTGATAAGTTGCTTGGAATCAGGAAAGCTGGAAATAGAGTCAAAATGTAGTCAAGAGGAAACATTAAGAAAAAGCCAATAAAACTGGAGACTGAATATCAACCTTAAATGCAATCAAGGAGATCAGAAGCCAGGAAAGTAGAACTGAGTCTGGATATAATAAATAGTAGCAGGTGGTGGAGAATCAGGATCTGGGATATTAGCAAGATTCTGGAGGAATATTTCAGTGTCTTGTGGTTCTGTGGGTTAGAGAGATGGACTTAGAGAAATGGTATATTATTCAAGATTCTTTTGCTTTGAAAAATCACAAATTTGCCAGATCACTCAGAGAAAATGAAATGGATGAGTTCATGTAACTTAAAGCTGTTTGAGGGGTAAGGACATCTGTGGCAAAACCCTCATTTTCTCTTTCTCTCCTGTCTCTGTTTTCCATGGTGTTGGCTTCAATCTCAGGCAGGCTACCTCTTTATGGCAGTAAAGATGGCTCTAGCAGTTCCAGGCTTCATTGGCTCTTCTTATATGTGGAATCTCAGTTACAACCACTCGTCTTCCAAACTGCTGCACAAAATTCTCAGTGAAGACTTTGGCTCTGCTTTGGTCATGTTACGTCCTTGAGCCAGTGTTGTGGCTGGGAGATGGGTATACTCTGATTGGCCAGGCCTGGTCCACATGCCCTACATTGAAGTGAGGTAGGACTAACTGCCCAGATAAAAAGTGGAAGAGCTGAGCCTCCCAAGAGATGAGCAGACAACCCGCAAAATTACTTATATATGATGAAAGAGTGGATGGAATAGATAAAGCATTAACACACTTAGGGAAATTCTGTGAATTAATTAGTTGAGAGTTTGACTTGAATAAAGGATCCATGAATATATACTAAGAATAGGTTAAAATTCATGTCAAAAACAAGAATTCTAGCCAGATTTGTGGGCCACTTATCTATTTATCCCTTCAAAAAGAAAAAAAAATTTACCAAATTATTTCTTACTCCAGGTAACATGGTACACTGTAAGAGGTAAAGGATTTAGAAGATTCATGCCCACAGACCTGCTTTTTCCTTAACTGACTGTGTGACTTCAGATAAGTCATTTACCCTCTGTGTGCCTCATGTACATGATGATTTAGTATATATTTTGTGTGCTTGTTGAGAGTATTAAATGAAATGCACTGATAAATAAAACTGGAGATTTTGTCTCCTAGCACATTACTGTCACCCAACATAGTAGAATGAAATGGGAATTCAAAGATAATATTTTGTGATATTTTTGTTTATTAATATCATTGTTATAAGTCCCAGTTTTAGTAATTAAATTGTCAATATATTTTTTAATTGAAGATTTTTATTTTTAAATCCACTTTTTCTTTTATGGGGAAATATTAGAACTATGTTTAATTAATTCTTCTGACTATATTTCCATGGTTCCCCTAAGTAGCTGAGTAGAATCTTAGACATATGAAATAATGACCCAATTTAAGTTGCTGTATTTTTGTAAAGCACTGGAAAAGAGGAAAGCACTTCAAAGTAATTAACATGAACATGGTCAATTACGTTTCTGTGTAACATGCCAACACCACTGCCTGGAAATTCTGAAATTAGGAATCTCAAAATACCCAATTACTAGCACAATGAGGTTTTAAGGTGCCCTCCTCTCTCCTCTCAGAATGATCTTTTAGAAAATTATTAAGTATTAAAAGGTTAAAAACTAAGAAAACAGTAGCAAAAAGGGGTAAAAAATAGTTCTCCCATCAGGCTAATGGGTGGAAGGGTAGGGTCACTGAATGTAGCCTTATTTCTGCTGGCCTTGTTTCTTTCCTACCTAAGCTCCAAAGTAAGCGGACTGTGTAAGCGGGAATGAAATACACAACCCCCTTGTGACTGTGAGCGTTCTCCGTTTGTGGTTTTCTTCAAATGAGGCTGCTTGGAATATGTGTTTGAAAACACTGAGACTCTTTATTAATCAAGCACTTCACTCTCTCTGCCAGCATAACGTTTCATTGATGTCAAAACTCCCTTAAAAATGGTTTTGGAGCCACTTCTTGTACACAGACTTCAACAGAAGAAATATTTTTGGAATTGTAAATAGAATAATTGAGGCAAATATTTGCCCATTTGGAAATCTTCTGTAATGGCTTTAATGTTCAGTTGCATTTTAAATATGCAGATCTGGGTATGGGTGGTAGGGATACAGGGCAAGAATGAAGCACACCCCAAGGTCTGCATGTCCCTTGGAGAGTTAAATAGTAAAACAGACTGGATCAGAGGAGAGATGTGAAAAATCATTTTGAAAAGATAGATTAGTTCCTGGTAGGAGCAAGTAGTGATTAAAGGGGTTAACCTATCCAAAGAAAGGATATGCCATTCAGAAAGGGGCTTGCAGAGCAGAAAATAAGAAAAAGGAAAATCATAGAGATAAGCATTGGTGCTGCCCTTACAAGAGTTGCACTGAAGAGAGGACTCCCAGGCCCAGAGCTAGAAGCAGGTCCACCCTCATTATATAGAACCATCACATCAGGGTACTACTACCACATATGCTGCATATAAGCTGAAACATTGGAATTATATAGGAAATACCCTTATTCTGATGCCATATACTTGGAAACCTCTTTTTCTATGTAAGTCATATTATAAGAAGGTGATATACATCTAGGCTTACTTGGGAACTATGTTATGAATTATGGTAGAGCATATCTTTGTAGATGAGTAGATAAGCATCTTGTGTTTCATGGATCCCTGTAAGCTCATGAATGTGTATCTACCCAAAGAGACAGATCTACTCTCCGTGTCTTGGCAAATCAGGTTTTGAGGCCTAGAGGTTGAGGGTTGGATCTTAGACAGTGGTAAATTAATTCAAGTAACTGATTTTCCGTGAGGGCTTCTGGGAGAAAAGAGATTGTTTGTTACCAATGGCTTCTGCTCTAGAAGGTGTATTTTTAGTAAGTTAACCTCTCCAAGGCTTAGTGTTCTCATCCTATGGGGCAGAGACACTCACTTTGCAAGGGCACTGTGAGTTTTTGAGACATTATCAATGGCTTATATGCTCCTGCAGCCACTTCCTGCTTTGAAGTTGTATGATGGTCTGTATAGACATTTTAGGGATGCCTTCCAACATGTGATTCTGCTCTGACAATGGTCTACTGCTCATTCTCAGGAGTTATTCCTGTAGAAATGTTTGTACTCTTTGACTCTCTTCCCCTACAGATGAAGACACTTGGTCCAAGGGAAATTGGGTCAATCTCAGTTCATTTATCTCATAAATATTGATTGGGCTACAAAGACTCTAGCCAATCTCTGTCGAATAGCTTACCTGTTGGGATGTGTATAGTTACTTGCTTTACAGTTACGTGAAAACCATACACAAAGAAAGGTGAATAGACCAAGAGGCAGAGATAAAACAAAACCAAAAAGCAACCACTAACGAAATACTTTGAGGCTAAGAGAGAAGGAGAAAGCAGGGTTCTCAATCCCCAAATTTGTCTTTTGACTTACTCCAGTAGCTTATGAAGCCTAACTATATTCTTTGCTCTTACCTTCCATGAGATAGTCATATTTCTGTTATTTTATCCCATCCCCCACAAAATGAAGCTAGTTTGAGCTGGTTTTTGTCATATGTTAAGCAACACATCTCTGTCCTTCAAGCTCTGCTCTGAAACCACAAGAGGCAAGGCAAAGGTCACACCATAGGCGTGGACATTCCTAGAGGGAGGACAGGGGAATCAGCTTGTGGAAAAGAGCTGGCAAGTCATCTCTCCTTCTTGAGAAGGCCTGCATCTCTCTTCAAACACATTTCTAAGGAACTGCTGAAAAACACAAGCGTAAGGCCGTTGGTGGCTTTTAAAAAAGGCCAGTGTTGTTCTAACAGGTCCAGCTGACGTTTGCATCATCATGGCGGACAAGTTTGTTATTTTCATTCCATCAAACTCTTCACACCAGAGTGGGGAGAGGTGTTCTTCTCCCGATGCTTATTCAGGTGTGTTTTTGCAGAGGCAGACACTCTGAGTCTGGCTGTGGCCTGATGATGTGATGACACCAAAGCTCCCTCAATTGTCAGGGCCCTCTCCGAAAGGCCTGCAAGCCAGAAGCTCAGTGTGGAGAATGAGCCTGTGGCAGGAAAATCCCTGGAGTCCTGTCCCCAGCACTGGAGAAGTTCTCCAGTGGAGAGCAACAAACTCTATCCTTCCAGGATTTTACCAGCCAACTTGGTAAGGATCCTGCTTAAGATCTTCCCTTCAGATATCTCTGTAAGAGGACAACCTGGAGAAGCAGAATGAGCACTGGGCAGAAGACCTGGGGATAGGGTTGAAGTCCATAATATATGAGGAACCTGAGCATGGGCAAGCTGATTAACGCCTTCCAGCTTCAACATCCTCACTTGTAAAATGGGGACATTGTGGTGAGGACTAAGTAAGATAATGGAAAGCATAAATAATGATATTTATGCTTTATATACATTAACAGTATGCAATACTCTCCAAATCTCCCTTACGTTTGTTCCTCCAATTACTAAATAATCCACAACTGATTTTCTGCTGGAGAATTTTATTGTCTTTTTGCTTAGTCATTGCTGTTTTATAAATATGGTCTTAAAGAATTTCAGACATTTTGTTATTATGACATGCAGTCTGATCCTATGTTTTCTTGTTTAGTTTTTGAAGGAATATCTACTTTCCTAATTCTAATGCAATGTAGATTCTGGGATGAGATAATAATAATTGCTATTATTTGTTGAATTTTTATTAGATATGAGACACAATACAAATATTATTTCTAATTATCCCAGCAATGTTTTGAAGTAAGTGCTATTGTTATCTGCATTTTTCAATTGAAAAAATAAGCAACAGAGCAGGTCAATAACTTGCCTCGGGTCACACAGGCACTAAATAAAAGACAAAAAACTTAAACCAGGACTATTTAACCACAAATATCTGATTTGTTTCACTGCTGCATCAAATATCATGGAACTTTTGTCATTATGGGGATATTGGATACATAAAATAATATTGGATACATGAAATAATAAGCCAGGGATGCATGATGGTGGAGGGGAAGGAGGGTGGAAGGAAGTAGGAGAACAAAGTGGTGTTAAGCAGGCCCAGAAATTGGGTGCTATTGTAAAGCAAAGCAACACATAGTTTTAAGCACAGGGTCCAAAGTCTGTCCCAAGCTTAGAGGTAGGGTGGTGAGTGTAAGGGTCTCACACAATGCATAGGCCACATAAGCGGAAAGTATCTGGTGGTCAGTGGTTGGTGTTGTGAGACAGATCCATGTTCGGCTACTAAGAGATGCATCCCAGTGGGACATCACCCAGCAGGAAGGCACATGGAGAATGTGATTTAGTTCTTGGGGAGGTAGTAGGGCAACAGCAAAGAGCTGGTGATCATGAAAATCTCATTAGTAGACATTGGGTCCATGTCAGAGAAATTGAACAGATTATAGTGCATCTGGACCTACTGGCCCCACGACAACTCAACCCTTGGGCAATTTCTCACTACCATTGCTTTCCATCAATAGATGGTGATGTTATGACCACTGTTCTTTCAGACTTAGACAATGCTGTAGCAATATCGATAAAGAGGGAATTAGCTAGAAAATTTGGTTTAATTCAACTCAGTAAGTATTTATGGAGGACCCACTATGTATCAGGGGCCATACTAGGCATAGGGATACAAAGATGAATAAAACACTGTCCTTAAGGCACATATTCTGCCACTTCCTTGTCCTCCACTGCGGCAGACATCATTAATCAATCACCACACTCCTTCCTGCAGAGTCTGCACCTGGCCTTTTGAACAGGCAGCCACTATCTATCAATAGAAGATGCCAGGTGAGTTGAGATGAATCCACACTCTTGCTTCAAGATATTGTTAGTCTGTCTTGGTAAGGGAGAGAAACTGAAATGTGTCCTCATGTATATTAGTCTGCATGGTTCAGGTTCAAGGTAATAGAAAAGAAGCTTGGGGAAGCCTGGGATCTTAAAAAAAAAACGTTCACGTTTTCTCCATGTTTTATTATAATTATTTTAAAGGGTAAAATTTCTGTTAATAAAGGCATGATGTCTTTAGGGAAGCATTTCTCTCTAAATGCAGAATTATTCTCATCAGAGAGAACTTGCTTTAACATACAGCTTGAGGCAAAATTAAAATCCAGAAACACAGTCAAACAGAGTATAAACTCTTGCTAGTACTGCAATGTATCTACCCCAGGGGTCCTAAGAATGTGCTAACCCCTGACTGCCAGTTCTTCTGCAGCCAAGAAAATCAAGCAGCCAAGAACTCCTTGGGGAAGGCAGGGAGGTGAATGGGGACCTATTATAAAATATACACCTTCAAGAGAACAAGAATTACAGGTAACTTCCCTCTTCTCCAAAGCGAGTGGTGGTAATAGAACTCCTCTCTGTGGACACTAAGAAGGCTTTGCTTGTTCTGTGGCTTTAGCCATTTATATTTAATTTATGTTTTTAATTTTCTGGAAAGAGCCCAGAGGAGCCCACTGCCCGATGGAGCGTATGATATAGGTTTGGTAAACACAAATTAAAATAAAATAAAAGTACTCTATTGCCTCTGGACATATTCAAAAACAGAATTAAGAGACTCTAAATCCTAGGATAAGAATGATCCTTCAATTTATCTTAAATGGCAAAGTTTAAGGGAAGAAAGGTGAGTAAAGGAGGTAATGGGAGGGGGCATTCAAATGACAGGATATAGCATTAGGCATGGTTGAACTAGACTTAAGTGTTGGCCATACCAGCCTTCCTGAAAATGGAACATTATAGCCCTGCAAAATCTGGATTTCACAGTGAGAAGAAATCAAACATAACACTTCTAACGCTGAATCACTTTACCCAAAAGAGGGTTTGAATTGAAACCTTCATTACTGCCAATACTGAGTTTACCTAAATAATCTCTAGCACTTTGAAAAGAGGGTAAGGCCACTGCTGTTTGGCAGATAAAATAGTCAGGAATGGTATCCTAGAGAAACTTTTTCTTCCCTTAAACTATTTTGAAAATCTCTCCTAGTTTTGGCTCTTGTCTCTAGAAGAATCCATTATGCAAAGGGTAGAATATGGAGCCATAGAAATATTGGCTTACTAATATCTATTTTTGCTTGGCATTGCCCATGTGCTCAATGCAGACTTTGGTTCTTGAAAAGCGTAAAGTAAGATATATAAACCTATTCCATTTCAGGAAATATCCGCAGAGAATCGCAGACCCTTAATAAATTTACATCTATGCTCAAAGAATTGAATTTAAACAGAGGATTTGGATGACTTTTATAATGGTGACGTCAGGGCTTTGAGTGTACCTGTCACCCAAATAGTGTAAATTGTACCTGATAGATAATTTTTTATCACTCACCTTCCTTCCACCCTTCCTCCTTCTGAGTCTCCAATAACCATTATACCACTTTATATGACCACATTTACCCATCATTTAGCTGCCACTTATAAATAAAAACATGTGGTATTTGTTTTTCTGATCCTGAGATACTTCATTTAGGATAATGGCCACCAGTTTATCCAAGTTGCTATGAAAGACATTTTTTCATTCCTTTTTATGGGCTGAGTAGTACTCCGTGGTGTGTGTATGTGTGTGTGTGTGTGTGTGTGTGTGTGTGTGTGTATCTATCACATTTTCTTAATCCACTCATAAATTTGTGGGTACTTAGGTTGATTCCATATCTTTGCAATTGTGAACTATGCTACAATAAACATATGAATGCAGGCATCTTTTTGATGTTATGACTTATTTTCCTTTGGGTAGATATCCAGGAGTGGGATCACTGGATTGAATGGTAGGTTCACTTTTAGTTATTTGAGGAATCTCCATACTGTTTTCCATAAAGGTTGGACTAAATTACATTCCCATAAATCTATTTAAATAAATTTTAAAAATATATAAATAAAGCTAAAAAAAAAAGAAGGTGACTGGGGAATTTTAAAGGAAATATGTTGAGTCTCATTCGGACATGTTTATGGCCAAGCTAGAATCTACTCCAATATCAATATATCAATAGCTGTCTATATAGCATGCATATTTCACCAATATTTTTAAATGAATAATGTTTGAAGGACTTTCCATGTAGATCATCTTATAGGTACCCCCAACTCAAAATGGCAAAAAGGGACCCAAAACAATACAACATGTTCTACTTTCCTTACCTCTTTGTTTCAGTTGTGGCTTAAAAGTTCTTCTCAGGGTCCAGTTGTCTTCCTCTCTTCTCTCTCCTTCAATAAAATATCAAATCTTCCAATGAGTTCTGTAAAATGCCTTTTGTGCCTCTCCCTTGCTTTTCTTGTCTTAGCCAACTTAGTCCTGGCCCTAGGACAACTCCATCAGATGGTACCACTCCACTCCATTCTACACGTGGCTGACACATTGACCATTCCAAATATTGATATTTGTCATATCATTTCTCTACTAAGAAATAAACATAAACTGGTGCACCAAAAAATACAAATAAAACAGAGGACAGTTTGTATTCCATTTTTAGATTTCACATTTAGTGAGCAGCTGCTAAGAGCAAAGCACTATGCTTAAGCTGCTATTAAACTTAGTAGGAATGGAACTATTCCTGCAAACTCCAAGTCTATGTGTGCCATTCTTATCCTGATTGGAATTGTGTATAGGCTCTTAGATTGACACTTTTGCTCTGCTTGTACCACAGCAGACTTACATAGTCAGCAACAAATAATATTCAGCAGCCTCTGGGAGCATTTGAATTTATGTAATTCTGATGATTACAATAAGAACAAATACTTTAAACATTCTTACTATATGTCAGCCTCTGTCCTATGCACTTTGCTTGTGTTAACTAATTTAATCCTCATAACAATCTTGGATGGTTATTGTATTAGTTTTCTAGCTCTGTCTTAATGAATTGCCATACACTGGGAGGCTTAAATCAGAAAGAAATTTATTTTTTCACAGCGTGGAAGCCTGAAATCCAAAATCCATATGTCAGCACTGTCAGTTCCTTCTGGAGGCTCACAGGGAGCCTCTGTTCCCTGCCTTTCTATGTGCTGGTTACTTCCTGGCAATCTTTGGCAGTTCTTGGCTTGTGGCTGCACTCCAATCTTCATCTTCACATAGCCTTTCCCTCCTTGTGTCTCTGTCACTTCTCCTTTTCTATGTCTTAAGGGGTAGCCACCATGGAATTTAGGATCCTTATCTTAATTGCATCTGAAAAGATCCTCATTCCAAATAAGGTCACATTCTGAGGTGCCAAACGACACGCACTTTGGGGGGCCACTATTCAACTGCCTACAGTCCACATTCCATAGATGAGGAAGCAAAATCTCCGTTTAAGTAGGTTGTACAAGGTCACAGAGCAGGTAAGAGGGAACATCAAGGCTGAGTCTAGGTGTCTGAATCCAGAGACATGTGCTGCTAGAGTCAGATAACATTTCCCATATGTCATTTCATTTAGTCCTCACAATAACCTTGAAGGGTAGTCCTGATTATCTCTACTTCAGAGCTCAGGAAACTGAGACTCAGAGAAGTTAGGGGATGTGCCCAGTGCTTCACGGGAAATACGTGATGGAGCCGGGTTTCAAAGCCTGGCTGTCTAGGAGCCCCCACTTTCTATTAAACTCTACTGCTTGCTTAGCAAAACACTCAGGCTCAAGACAAGAGTGCCTTTGGGAGTGGGTCTGGTCTAATGAAAGTTTTTCAGGCTTTGGAATCAGTCACAATTGTGTACTTAACAGGAGCTATTCTTTAAAAAAAAAAAAAAGAAAGAAAAAACAGACATTTGAAATTTTTTGTAGTTTTTTAGGAATTTTTCTTTCCTCACTATTGTCTAAGGCTATGAGAAATGTTTGAGATGATGTATATTAAGTGCTTCTCACTATACTTGTCACATAAAGCGCACTCAGAAAAAGTAAGAAAATGAGGTACTGTTAATTTCACTCTTGTCCGGTGCTACAGCTCCTGAAGTCTGAGATCTGTGACATACCAGTGCTGAGCCTGGGGACACTTCAAGGTGACAATTCAGCCTCCCAAGTCATCTGGACCCCATGACACAGCTAGTTTGTAGCAGTCATCTACAGAGGACCAACATGAATTGAGAGATAACGGTAAGGGAGGCTTCCATGGGAGAGTGAAAAGCACACCTGAGAAATGAAGAGAAACGGCAAAGGTCACAGGTCATGGGGTGAATTGCACTGTGTGTGACACCCTGGCTGAAATCCTATCCCATAGGGCCAACAGATGAGCAATTAGAGAAAGTGGCTGAAATTGCTTCCATGCTCTTTTTTTCTTCTAAAAATATCTGTGCTGAGAGTTGAGAGTGTTACCCAGGGTGTATGTGTGTGTGTGTGTACCTGCCCACACTTGTGCATTCCTGTGTGCTAAAGTCCATGTCTTCATTCAGACCTCACTTCACTATGGTTTTGCTGGGTATCTCACCCTCTTGTCCATGGCCTCCCCTAGAATTCAAACTCCGCACTGCAGCAAGAACATCTTTCTTCCCTTTAACATAATTTCATGGATTCTCATTTGTTTAGGTACTTTGTTATGGGACATATTGTATCCTCTACTTAGAACTCATTCATCTGTTTTCTTTTACAAAATTACTACTTCTTCCTCAAAACTCAGTTCTGACATCATCTCCTCTATTCATGGAGTCTTCCTGCCTATTCTAGACAGAGTGAGTCATCCCTTTTTCTGCTTCTCTGGTATCTCATAGAGACTTCTGCTGTGGATGCTGCTGTCTTATCCTCAATGATGTGTCTACGGGTTTGTCTCTCCCACAACACACACTGTGGGATCCTTTAAGACAGGGATGATGTCATGAATTTCTAGTTTGGCAGGTTCAGAAATATTACCTGGACCATTATAGTTTTTTTAATAAAAAAAAAATAAATGAATTGATAAATGAAAGGATGAACCATTAAGCTTAACCTCTTTGCACAGAATTCTATATATGTAAAATGGAAATGATAAAGTTTCCCAATTGTGATAGATTGAGTGATTGGCCCTAATTCTTTACCTTTTCCCTGTGAGCAGAAGTTTGGGCTTATTACTTATGCTTGCCAATGACACATTGGTAAAAGTGAGAGGGTGTCAGCTCTAAGCCTAGACCTTAAGAGGCATCACGATTTCTTTTTACCTCTTACTTTCTGCCATCACCATGAGAAGCATTTTTCCTGGATACCTGTTGCTATTTCCCCTACAGCCTGAATTCCAGTATGAAGATATGTGCAGAAGAAATCCCAAGCTGACTCCAGACCTGCAGTGGGAAGTAGAACAGCCCAGACAAACTCAGCTTAGAGCCTATCTGCAGGTCTAGGACAATAAGTGGTTGTGGTCTTAAGCTACTGAGTCTTGGGGTAATATGTTACATAGCATTATGGTGCTAATAGCTGATACTTCAACCTCATTAGGTTTTTGTGAGGATTAAATCAGATGATTCATGTCAAGTATGTAGCAAGAGCCCTAGAACATAGTCAGCACAGAAATTAGGTGTTACTATTATTAATGTCATATCTTTAGTATTTTATGAAGCCAAGCCTTCTATGGAAAGGAACAACTAGCAGAAGAAGAAAGCAATAATATATTTATTCAATCCAGTGAGGCTGTCACAGCTGAACTTGGCAATTTTTTCTGAAATTTGCTAAAAGCCTTTGGTAGAATGTGAGGCAAGATGATGTGCTTTGTGTGGGAAGGCCTCAGAAGATTCACATTTAAGCATAAAAAAGCAGACTTGGCACAGCGGCTTTCCAGCACAGGGGGTTATATGCCCACCTCTGTCATCAGTGGGATGATCCACCAGCTTTCCTACAGTATTTTCATTCTGCAAAGCACTTTGTTTGACAATCCCTCATATAAACCATTCCTTGGAGCCAATCTGTACACAAAAACAGACAGCCGATTCCTAGAGACTGCCAAAGAGTGGGGTTTATAAGGCTCCAAATAGCCTCCTCTGTTCACTGATGGGTCCTGTATCCCCACCGTCAGACCAAACCTCCCTTGTGATCTCCAGACTAAGATGTCTAACTGCTGCTGCATTCACACCATGAGGTCTCAGACTCATGTCACATTTCACATGTCAAAAACAGAACCCACCATCTTCTCTCCTTATCTATTCCTGCATTCCCCAAACTGTGGCTCGAACTATGCCCTCCATAAGCAAATCAGAACCTGGGGGCACCTATTAGGTCTCTCTCTCACTCTCCATTTCTCTTTCCCTTTCCTCAGACATCTAAGTTCTAATTATTTCTCAAATCACTCTACCTTACTCCATTGCCACTTCTTTTATGTCATCTCTTGCCTGGTTTAGAGTGAAAAACCTCCCTGTGTGTCTCCCTGCTTCAGACTCTCCACTATCATTTCTCTGTCCTCCAAGTTGAGCTCTTTCTGCTTTTTTTTTTTTTTATGTCACTTACCATCAATCCCCATCTCTTGTTACTGCGCATATGTGTCTATGTTCTATGTTTGTGTGTATATATCTATGTGTGTCTGTGTGTCTATGTGTGTATGTATGCATGTGTGTGTGTGTGTATCATCCTATATACACCTCATGCTCATGGCTGAGCTAAAAATTACTTGTCTTTAGGAGTCAAGCCTAGAATTCTGTTCATACCATACAAATGTTTGGTATATCTAAACAGAATTCTGATTAGATTAATTTTAACCAAATTCTCTAAATAAATGTCTCTGCCTCTCCACTGCCATTTATTAAAGCAATGAGTCCATAAAAAACATTAGCCTAGCAGGGATCAGTTGAACCCCAGTTCAGAGTAAAGCTTTTTATAAAAGGTTATGTGCAGAAGACTCATGATAGGAGTAAGGGTTAAAAAGGACATCCGAAAATAAGGTGACAGAGTAGAAGCTCATTTTACAAACACATGCTGGTTTCCAGGTACTGCTGGGGCTATTTTAGCCTGTTTATCTGATTTTTCCCCAACGGTGTGGCAGGAACTGAGAGGAGGGGTCTATCTGCCAGGGTCTGCATCCACAATGTGCTAGCAACATTTTTTTTACCTTCTTTATAATTCAATTATAACATGTATAACACAGGGATGATTATAAGAGCATTTGCTTTTAAGGCTGTTGTGAGAAATAAATAAAACCTTATACAGTCTCATACAGTCCTCCGTGCCACTGTTTGGAGGATGTTAATACCCACTGGACAGAAAAGATAAGCCATCTCAGAACAGTTTGGTAACTTAACCAAGTGAGGGGTGAAGTTAAGTTGAGAATCCAACCCTTTTTGAGCTAAAGTCCTGACGTCTTCCACCTTTCTGATACTGCTTCATTCTTGGGTAAAGAATGTGCAGGAAGGATCTCTAGCAATCCCACCTCGTTCCTCATGATCTCCTACTCTCTGACCAGTTTTTTCCACACTTCCACGTGTTGCACCCCACCAAACGTTTTCCCTTGTTTAAGGACCCGCAGAACGACTGCTTCCACGGTCAAGTGTAGGCCAAATCCATGGGGCTGCCATCTGGGCTCCACCCCGGACGGTGATTCCTGTCCTCCTTCCAGTCGGTGGAACGACAGTAACCCCTGCAGCAGTGATCTGACTGTCAGACGTCAAAACACTACTTAGCACAAAGGGTCAATATTCTGGGGACAAAATAATCTTTCTCACCTTGCAATGCTTTTCAAGGAGGATGTCAAGGATTACAGCGATAGAGCAGATGGATGAAACGCCGTGGGTGCTGCTGGCAAAGAATCGGATCTGCTCCGAGTTCAAAAGGGAAAAAAGACAGGGACGCCACCTGACGTGTGTGACGACGCTCAGGGAGAGAATGGTTGAGATTTCAGTATCTTTCAGGTGTCTAATGCGGTTTTTTTTTTTTTTCCTCCAAGAAAGAGAATGTTTTGTTTACGGCGTGGCTCTGGGTGGATTCATTTGGGCAGGCAACTGCACCCCAAATCCTCTTAAGCCTCATCTCCTCTGAGGCCCTTTGTTTCCCACTTTCTGACGGCATCGTCGGCTGTGGCCTCGCTCTTGTCACCTGCCTGATCTTTCACGCTGGGACAGAAACAAAAGTGATGAAGTGGAAGGCTCAGCAAGAGAGCCCGGCTTTTCAAAACCTTCCAGGTGTGAGGAAGAAAGGGCCGGTGTGTGGTGTGGGGGAGGAGGGCACCGCCAGGAACGGCCCTGCACCGAGCAGTCGAGGTCACCCGGGAGTCACGCTCAACACCCCGCGCGGTCGTCCTTTCAGTTCTTAGTGGAAGAAGAAAAGGTGCAGACAAAATAAGCTGTCCGGACAAACCACTAGGTGGATCAGCAAGGCCTGAACTTGACGGAGAAGAAGCCAGAGCGCGGGGTCAAAGGGTAAACTGATTGGTGGGACCTTGTCGATGCCTGAGTTTTAGTGAAGCGATTAGTGCCAATTAGAGTGACACCGGAGAAGAGGCCTGTCAGGAGGAGAGGTTTGGCCGGCGGCTGAGGCGCAAGGAGAGATGGGTGATTAGGAAACATAATTTGCTCAATTACTTGTGATTTGGCAGAAGTTGGTTTTTAGGACTGTTTTTGTAACCCGAAAATAGGGGCCTTCGAAGCCTTTGAAATGAGGGGAAGACATGTGGAGTGAAATCATTTCAACGCGGGGAAGACTTTAAGAACATAAGAGCTGCCGTGCTAGATTGGCATCAGCGCGGGCCCGGGGCGCCATGTTGTCGCTGACGGGGACGCCCCGGCCAGGGAGGCGCGAGGGAAGGGACGGAGCTGTCGCACTCGGGGGTTGGGGACTGAAGCTTCCCTAGCAGTCTGTCACCCACTGTCACCTAGAAGGGCACTGAAACTATTCCACAACCATCAGTGTGTTTGCCTTTCCTGCCCCTTGGAGTAAAATGGTGGTGTGGTGAAATCATCCCTTACTGGCTGTGTGAACTCTTAGTTTCAATATCCACATTTGAAATTTATTCCAGATAATAAATAGCACCCCGCGTAGAATCATTTTGAGCAGTAAATTGGAAAATGATAAAACATAGTTAATACTAATATTACTTACAAATTACCACACACTGAACTAAACAATTGATACAATATTTTAACTCATGTCTCCTCACATTGCCTTGTGAACTTTGTTTTCATGATCCCCGTTTTTGCAGAATAGAAAATTGTACATGTTGTGCTTGGGCTTATCTTGGGTACAGAGCTAGGAGCTTGGTGGCTTTGTGGGCTGGCTCAGACCTGGGTGTCTCAAGATCTACTTAATCCACAGGGTAGAGGGTTTGAGTGAATAAACTGGTGCTTACTTCAGTTTTAGTTGTATCCAAAATATGCATGCATTCAGTTCCTTGAAAAATTGGGCAGCTCATTGAGACTGAGAAGTATACACACACACACAAGCACACACATATACACACAGATCCATACATACTTTTTTTTTATTGTCAAGGACATGAATTTGAAATCTTAACTACATATGTATAATTTTATGTCCTAGATAGTTATATGCCTATTAACCTAAATAAGAGAGGATCCTTTCTTAGAAGTAGATATAAATGGCCTTCAGAAGTATTTATAATAACTTTCTCGCAGATTTAGCACACAGAGTCCTAGGACCATGTTAACCAATCTTTCAATCTTAAATTAAGATCTTTGAGTCTATTAGGCAAAATATTGTCTTTTTAAAAGTAACTTGAAATAATGTGACAGTGGTTGCTTCAGTCATGTTTTGTTCTTTCACACATATATTTCATCTTCTTTGAGAACAAGATGGGGGCCTAAAAATATAGGGATCTTTAGGCTTTTAGATAGTTTTTTCCTCTATTTTTCCAACATGTATAGAAGAAAGTATATGTATGGCAATAGTAACATTTTATTTCTGGTGATTGCCTATTTCTAAATAACTTGATTTTCTTGGGTCAGAAAGAAGAATTCTGTTTAAATAGTGGCAACAGGCATGATTAAAATATCCTTAAAAAGGCAAAGAGAGAGGAAAGGACTGAGTTGAATCATCATCAACAAAGATGAAAAAGTTCATTACCTGAAGGGATCTTAAAAGCCTTGAGTTGGTCAGCTGCAGTTATCTGACTTGCATATTAGAATGGTTTAACTATCAATCTACATCAGAGTTTCTTAGACTCAGCACTATTGACATTTTGAACTGGGAAATTATTTGTTGTGGGGAGCTGTCCTGTGTGTTATGGGATGTTTAGCAACACCACTGATCTCTATCCATTACATCCCAGCAGCACCATCAACTTCTCCAGTTATGACAACCCAAAATATTTCCAGACTTTGCCAAATGGCTCCAATGGGGACAAAACCACCCCTGTTGAGAATCATTGATTTATATTTGTATCAGAGATTAGCAAACTGTTTTTGTCAATGGCCATATAGCAAATATTTTAGACTTTGAGAGGCTACTATAAACTATGTGATTGTTTTGCAAAAACAGCTATAGATAATATGTAAATGAATAAGCATGCCTGTGTTCCAATAAAATGTTATTTATAAAAAGAGAAATTTGGCTGAATTTGGCCTGTGGACCTCTGATTTATATATTTCTGTAAAATCACATGGCATAATATGATATAATATGATGCTTATACTGAGTAAAAAAGAACTTTTCATTTAAGAATCAAGTAAATATGATTAATAGCACCACCCAAAGATATTTGCTGTCATCTCAATAGAAGTATACACACACACACAAACACACACATATACACATAGATGCATACATACTTTTTTTTATTGTCAAGGACACGAATTTGAAATCTTAACTACATATGTATAATTTTATGTCATAATGTTTTTCACATCACATTATTTATAACATAAGTAATTTTTGGTGCTATATATTATTGAAAAAAGGTATCACTTTTAACAGTTTATATGACTTTTAGTGGTGTTAGTACAATTGTGTTACATGGATATATTGCATAGTAGTAAAGTCAGGGCTTTTAGGGTATCCATCACCTGAGCAATGTACATTGTACTCATTAAGTAATTTCTTATCATTGACCCCCGCTTCCACCCCCCATTTTTTCAAGTGTCTGGTGTCCATCATTCCACATTCTATGTCTGTGTACACACATTATTTAGCTCCCCCTTATGAGTGACAACATGTGGTATTTGTCTTTCTGTGTCTGAGTTGTTTCACTTGGGATAATTGCCCCAGTTCCATTCATGTTGCTGCAGAAGACATGATGTCATTCCTTCTTGTGGGTGAATAGTATTCCATTGTATATAGATACCACATTTTCTTTTTCCAGTCATTCTTTGATGGACATTTAGGTTGATTTCATATCTTTGCTATTCCAAATAGTGCTATGATAAACATATGAGTGCAGGTATCTTTTCGTATTAATATAATGATTTCTTTCATTCAGGTAGATACTCAGTAATGGGATTGCTGGATAGAAGGGTAGTTCTATTTTTAATCCTTCAAGAAATCTCCATACTGTGTTCTGTAGAAGTTGGACTAATTTACATTCCTACCAACAGTGTATAAGAGTTTCCTTTTCTCCACAATTTTGCCAACCTCTATTATTTTTTGTTTTTTAAATAATAGCCATTCTGATTGGTATAAGATGATGATACCTCATTGTGGTTCTAATTTGCATTTCTCTGATGATTAGTGATGTGCATTTTTTCATATGCTTCTTGGTCATTTGTATGTCTTCTTTTGAAAATGTCTATTTATGTCCTTTGCCCATGTTTTAATGGGGTCATTTATTTTTGTTGTTGTTGTTGTTGAGTTAATTGAGTTCCTTGTAAATTTTGGATATTAGTCCCCTGTCAGATGCACAGTTTGCAAATATTGTTTCTTACTCTTTAAGTGTCTGTTCACTCTGATGATTATTTCTTCCACTGTGCAGAAGCTTTTTAGTTCGATTAAGTCCAATTTGTCTATTTTTGTTTTTGTTGTTTTTGTTGCTTGTGCTTTTGAGGTCTTAGTGAAAAAAAAACATAATTTTTAATGGCTATGTAGTCATCTGTTTTATTGATGCATCACAATTTATTCATTATTCCCTGTAATTTGATACTTTTATTTTTCCTGGTTTTCCTATAATATAAAAAGTAGTACAATGAATATCTATCTCAATCTATTTATTTACCATCTATCTGTCTAGCTAGCTATCTATCTGATAATTTCTATAGAATAGATTTTTAACAGTAGATTAGCTACTTTAAAGAATAAGAATATTTTTAAAGTCTCTTGATTATTTTTACAAATTGACCTTCAGAAATTTTCTGATGGCTTATATTCCTGTCAGAAAATTAGATATTTTGAATTGAATTGCAGGCTAGATTATAAACTAGCAGCAGGCAGGGTACACAGCTTTTCCACTTTAACCATGCCCTGTAGTACTCTGCACAATGTCTGCTACCACCTTCCATATGTAGAGTAGAACACAGAATTCTGAAACTAGGATATATGCTATTGTAACATATTTGAAATTTATCTCCAAATCTTTGAAACTACCCTAATTTGCAGTCTATGGGAGTGACTGGTCATACATGGAATGACCCTACAAGTTTGGGACAAGCAATAAAGGCAACATTCTCAGTACACAAGTTGCATAAATTGACATGTCACAGGTTGAGTGGGTGTAAAAAAATGACATAGGACTCACACAGTGGAGTTATTGACATGAAAAGAAGACCAGGAGGGGTCCCATTTCCCTGCACAATTCTAGTGTTTGTGTCCTTTAAATGTGCGGAATATTACCATTAGGAAAATATCATTTATGTGGATCATTGGATTTCCTGTTTTTAATCCCTGCAAGCATTCTGGCAATCTTCAGAGCTAGCAGAAACCACAATCGTGCTGTACAGAATCCCCAGCTTTCACAGGCCACCCAACCCTATGGGGAAATTTCTCATAACCGGTTTTTCCTCACAATTCCTGCAGGCCCAGGTGAGACAGCTAACCAGGCTGTGGACCTGGGCTCTGTTGAAGAAAAGGGAAAAAACTGAAATCTATCATGTCTTGTGTTTTATCCTCTGGGGTTGAATCTAATATGAGGTGGGATGTCTGAGCCACACAAATTTTTCCAGAGAAAAACTGGAGAGAACTAGCGCTTTGCTTCTGAGTGCTTATTTTCTGTGGCTATTTGGCAGTGTGCCCTGAGCTCATTTCACCAGAACAGATTGACGATGTTAGACCAGAGGTCAAAAACCTTCTGGGCTTCCAATCTCAACAAGTCATATGCAGATATTTATAAGCAGATGTGTTTGGAAATCTCACGCCCATGATGATGTAAATGATTAACCCTGTGTTTTCAACATTATCATCTTAATCATGTGCTTTTAAATGTTTCAGAGATAGATCCTTTGGTCAGGAAATGAGTATGCTCTTCAAAGATCTTTATGCACTATTAACTCTCAGTGATACTGGTCACTGACGGGCACAGAGAACAGGTTCTGAAAGGGCTGTGATTGCTTCCAGGTGAAAATGAGTAAATGTGACCTAGCGCTGTGAAAAGAACACACATTGCCCGTGCCAGGCTCTCTGCTGTGGATTGACATTGTTGGCAGCATCTTAAGGCACTTGCCACTTGTCATAACCTGTCACTGAGAAGGTGACATGTGATTAAAGACCTCACTTCCTTCTCATAATTACATAAATGCCATCTTCCTGGGTGAGGCACCTCTTGCTGCTCCAACCAAAATTTCAGCCCATAACCCACACTTAGCACTTTCTGTTCTTTCTTGGTTTTATTTTCCCTTTTAGCGCTGATCACTGTTTAAAATGTTATATATTCACTTATTTGCCTAAATATCATCTGTCTTCCCCATGGAACTGTACACTCAGCAAGGGCAGAGTATGTGTGTATGTGTGTCTGTGTGTGTTTCTGTTTTTACATATTGCCTGGAACCATTGCATTAAAACAATTGGCACACTTTTGAATACACTGCACACAACAGTGCCTGGTGAGTAAGCTTCCTTCTTGGATAGCTTAGGAGTTTCTGAGGGCAGCTACTATATATAGAGATAGTAAATCATTAATTTACTAATATGGTTTTCCTCAATTTGATCTTGAAGTCTTTCTCTGGAAAGTGGCCAGAAGCCACGATAGCCATTCTCTAGAAGAGCCCTGACTGGGAAAAAGTTAGGTTTAGGTATGTCAGTCAGGTAAGACACAGAAGAGGGACTATAACAAAACACAGGAAATAGTGGAAGAAGTTTATTGCTCACAGATCCACGTAGGAAGAGGGGTACCCATGAGGGCCAGTCGGAATTCCGGACAGCAGGGTACTCACACACGTACACTAAGTGTGGGGCAAGAGGGAGAAAGGACCTGTGGGACTAGGCCTTTATTAAGATCCATGGCAAATGTTTAATGTCCCTTGGGCTTTCTCACTAGGATTATGGGCTGGGTAATTTGAAGCAAACACACATGAATGGGAGTACTTATTTACATGACTCTGGCATTGTCCGCTAGGTTTTATTGTGGTCAGCAGCTGTGGAATGCATTGGGCTTTAGGTTAGTGAGACAGTAATAAACATGCTGCTTGTTAACAACCACATGAAGAGGAGAATTTTTAACTAGGCCAAAGGTGAAGAGATACAACTGGATTTCAAACAATTTACGTCAGGCCTGAAAATGGATGCCAAGGCAGCAACTGTATTAAACAACCCTATGACCTATACATTTGTGGGTTTAATAAAATAGTCCTCTTGTGTGTAGAGGAGAGAATGATGACTGATACATAATATCTTTATATTTTTGCATAATGGCTCTGCTTTTAAAAGGAGAGGGAGTTATAAGCTCTAATCTGCCCATAAGCCCCACCCTCAATACATGCCAATTGTCATTTTATCTTTATAATGGCCCCACTAGGTTGGTTTTATTACTGTTTCCATTTTACCTCTTAAGAAAATGGAAACTGAGGCTGCAAGATGTAAACTGACACCTCAAAGTCACTTTTGTTGGCCAAATTAGCAAAAATGTATGACCTTTCTACACTATATGAGGCTTGTCTCGAGAATTCCTCAAAATACTGGGATAAAATGTGGAGTAGGAGTAGCTTTGCATTTATTATAAAGTCCCACAGGCACAAAAGTGCCCTCTAAAGGCACTTTTTTTCCCTGACAATTTTTATTGGGTCAGGACATAATAACAACATGACATTTTTATGGGACTTTCATCTCAGAATCCCAAAGCACTTAAAACACATTAATTAGTTCTCACAATTCACAAGGTAACAAATTGTTTTGATAGGAAATTAACTATAATAAGGCAACAAGAACTTATCAAATGCTAGAGAGTTACCTTTAAGAAATACACAAGGACTCCCATATATTTCCTAAGTTAGAGGAGAGGCTAATTCTTAAAGAAAGTGGAGCAGGAACAAAATTTGAGAACGTTGAGGATCTCTTGCCATGGTCAGAGGACTTTGTGGTAGCAATGGGTCTCTGCTAGGATCAATGAGGTTGACTATTAAGTCTCAACAAACAGATGGTCATGTCTCCAGAAATATTTTTTAATGAAAATATAGCTAAAGAATTATGTGCATCACTCAGGTCAACATTTGTTTTACACAAAATATATAAAACTTGTTGTATGAGAAGATTTGGCTATTTATTAAAACATTATTTTCTGTCTATTCCTGTGCAAGCCATTTGAGTAGAAAATGCCGAAACGAGTTTTTCCTTTGCCAAGACTCCAAGATAGCTCTTTTCTATCGTAATATTAACAATATTTATTGAATAGCACATTATTCTTTTCACCTACCTCTGAAATGAAAGCTTGAGAATAATTCCCAAATACAATTGTATGGTTCACTACATCTGAGAAACACTTAAAATTTTTCTACTATAAACTAGTAACTATGTTATTCACTGAATAATTAAGAATTATTAACTTGGTCCAGGTTGTTAAGAATGATCTGGTGTGGAAGACAGGTGGATTTACCCAAGTGAAATTGAAATACATAGAGATAAATGGTTATCAGAGTTCCCACAGCTAAATACTAGTAGAGATGAGTTTCATGTTCTCACCTCTGACTCAAATGTGATGCTCTTTCTGATTCATCCTACTGATAAAGGAAATAGCTTTGATTTCACTTTCTTGTCGAGCACTTATCCAACTAACTTACTATATGTATTCACAGCTTTGCGTGTCCTCCTGAACCTCACACCATTATTCACTTGATCTTTCAAAGGGTTCTACTGACCTGAGTTTTGGGGCTGACAGCTGTATTCTCAAACCAGATGTAGTGGTTAGGCAGAGCTGCCATAACAAAGTTCCACTGAATAAGTGGCTTAAACAACAAAAACTTAGTTTCTCACAATTTTGGAGGCTAAAGGTCTGAGATCACAGCAGCAGCAGAGTTGGTCTCTTCTGAATCCTCTTGCATTGGTTTGCAGATGGCCACCTTCTGCGTCTTCACATGGTCTCCCCTTTGTGCTGTGTCCTCCTAATCTAATAGTCACACTGGATTACAGCCCACCCATGTGACTTCACTTTAACTTAATTATCTCTTTAAAGACCTCATCTTCAAACACAGTCATATTATGTGAGGGTTAGGGCTCCAACACTTGAATTTGGGGTGGACACGATTGAGCCCGTAACACTGCATGTGCAGAAACACCAAGCTACATAATCTGGAGGCAAGATGATGCCTTTAATACTAATAAATATTTTATATTTAGGTTCACCACATGCCAGGGAGTTTACATGCTTTATCTCACGATGTTGTAACAGCCTAGCACATTACATCTTACTGGACCTGTTTTCTAGGTCAGGTAGCTAAGAGATGGTAAGTCATTTCCCCAAGGTCACACAGCTCATTAAGTAGCACAGACTGGGATTCCCAATGGCCTCCAAAGCCCCTGTGGGTCGCTCCTGAGCTGGAGTCAAACATTGCAGCACATTCAAGGAGTACTCTCGCCAAAACGCAATGCAAGGCTTGTCATTCAGAGCCTGAGCCTGAGTGTTCTTAACTCACAAGGGTAGAAACCCTGGTGGTGACAAGAAACAGCAGAGGCCAGAGGCACTGTGACTCTCAATGCGACATCGGCAGTCTGTCATGAAAGGCTGTACAGCCAGGCCCACAAAGGCTGAAAGACATGCAAGTGCTGCATGTTCTAACATGAAGAAAGCAATGACTTTCCCCCAGGCAGGCCTGAAATCAAAAGCCCAACGCCATCGCCTCTCTGAGGGGCAGCCTGTCTCCCAGGAATGTGGTCATGATAAACGAGAAATATGTATAAAGTGTGAGTCCTTGCCCCAAAGGGTGCTGAATAAATGCCGGGTATTATACTATTGTTTATTTGGGCTACCCAAGTGCATTGGACTGAACAAGAGTATTTCTTTCACTGACAACCGTGGTCATTGTGGTGAAAAGATTTATGTTAGAACATATGAATGATGCCTCTGTGTACATGTGTGTGTTTATGTGTGTGTGTGTGTGTGTGTGTGTGTTGCTAATATTTGGTGTGCTATGTAGGGTGATGGGGGATGCATTTATCCTGGAAAATGAGCTGGAAATTTCAGGAAAGTTTTGGTTACCCACAATTCCCATTTGACAGCCTTTCCAAAAGTTTCAGACTTAATCACGGAAATTTTAATTTGAAGAGGAGCTCAGGGATTGCTTACTCCTTGTGTTCTCCTAGTTTCAAAGCTTTGCTATAACATTCTGAAGATGTGGTTAAACAACTTCTGCTTGAACACTTCTGCTGATGGTGAACTCACTACCCCTGGAGGGGCATTTGTTCCTTTTGCAGACAGCTTAAGGGAAAGAAGAAAAATAACCTTTACGGGGTACTTTGGATATTTCAGGCACTGTTCCAAAGCTTTACTTGCATCATTTCATCTATGTCTCATCTCGGAGGTAGTTTCTACTGCTAATGTTATTATCGCTATTATTATTACCAATAGCAAAGTATATTATAAAGTACATAGACACACTTCTATGCACTTTTTATATATTAAGTCATTTAATCTTCCCAACAACCAAATAAGTAGGTATTCTTATTTGTCCCATTTTATGGATGGTGAAACTGAGGCTCAGAGAGGTTAAACAACTTGAGCAAGTTCACACAGCTAGGCCATATATTTGAACATAGGCAGTAGGATCCAGAATCCACGCTTCTTATGACTATGCTCTGCTTCCTCTTGTCATCCTGATTTTAATAATAAGAAAACTGAATCACTGAGCCTCAGTGACGGATCACTGGTCACACAGTAAAAAAGTGATAAAAGGGTGATTTGAGTCTGGCTCTGTCTGACTCCATACCCTTGCTATTTTCATAACTCCACATGGCTTTAAGTTAAGACAATGTGGTACCTGTACTTACTGAGACAAAATCAATCTCCTTTACATTCTGTGCATGGCTTCAGGCTCTGCTGTAGAATCCATTCACAAAAGCATTTCAGATTTGTAAGCAGCTCAAATTGCCCTCAAGGCTAAATATAAGCAGTTCTTTAAGTTGTTCTTTGCTCTTTATAATTTCCATGTGCCGTCCTCTCATTTATACATACATTGTCTCCTTCTTGCTAAAGAAGAAAATCTGAAGAAGAGTAACCATCCTTGGGATGAACCAGAGTGAACAGAACTGTAATATCCTCCTGCTCATTTATTCTGTTAGTCAATTACTTGATAAGTAAAAATGCATTCAATGATCTGGTAAATATCAATGATTAGCTATCATCTGTCACATACCCAATTATATACATGCACATATGCACTATGCATATGTGACTTCTCTGGGTTGAGAAATACTGGTCCATTTAGTCTTGCATTTGAACACCATACTTTAATAGCTATTGCATTTTTTTTTTTTTTGAGACAGAGTCTGGCTTTGTTGCCCAGGATAGAGTGAGTGCCGTGGCGTCAGCCTAGCTCAAAGCAACCTCAAACTCCTGGGCTCAAGTAATCCTTCTGCCTCAGCCTCCCGAGTAGCTGGGACTACAGGCATATGCCACCATGCACGGCTAATTTTTTCTATATATATTAGTTGGCCAATTAATTTCTTTCTATTTATAGTAGAGATGGGGTCTAGCTCTTGCTCAGGCTGGTTTCAGACTCCTGACCTCGAGCAATCTGCCTGCCTCGGCCTCCCAGAGTGCTAGGATTACAGGCGTGAACCACCATGCCCGGCCTGCATTTTTTAAATACTGATATCTTATGGCTAAGTCTCCCTCCTTCTTTTTCTTTTATTTTTATTTTTTTTCAGCAAATTATGGGGGTACAAATGTTAAGGTTACGTATATTGCCCTTGCCTCCCCTCCCCCCTCGAGTCAGAGCTTCAAGCGTGTCCATCCCCCAGTTGGTGCACATCGCACTCATTATGGGTATGTATGTACCCATCCACTCCCCTCCCACCTGCCCGACACCCGATAGATGTTATTCCTATATCCACTTAGGTGTTGATCTGTTAATATCAATTTGCTGGTGAGCACATGTGGTGCTTGTTTTTCCATTCTTGGGATACTTCACTTAATAGAATGGGTTCCAGCTCTAGCCAGGAAAATACAAGAGGTGCTGTAACACCGTTGTTTCTTATAGCTGAATAGTACTCCATGGTACACATATACCACATTTTATTAATCCACTCATGTATTGATGGGCACTTCAGTTGTTTCCACATCTTTGTAATTGTGAATTGTGCTGCTATAAACATTCATCCCCCCTTCTTTTTCAAAATTGTCCTGGTTTTTCTTGGCCATATATATTTCCCCATTAATTTCAGGATCAATGTTTTAGGTTTTGTAAAATGTTCTGCTGATATTTTCATTGTTGCTACCCTTAAATTGTAGTTTCATTTCAAGAGAACTGACATTTTCATAATATTCAATCTTTTAACCCAGGATCATAATATCTCTCTTGATTAAATTTGTTTTTCCTATTTGGCTAAATTTTAATGATTTCCTCATAAAGGTCTTATACATATTTTGTTAGATTTATTCCAAAGAACTTTACACTTTTGTTATTGTTGTGAAGGTTTTAATACTGCTTTTGTTCATGATTTTTTAAACATTTTATTACTTTTTACATTTTAATTGAATTTTGAAAATCAGGTGTTTACATAGTTTTGTAAAATCTTGACCTTCTTGGAAAGTGTAGCAACTCCAGGGTGCAAAGTTGGGGAAGAACATTGATACAGAGAGAGCACCACTTGGGACCTCTCTTGCCTATACTATTCAGACTTGCTCCATTTTAATCTAAATTATATCTTAGAATTTTATGTCTCAAAATCATGCTAGTGCCAAAAGCACTTCCATCATGCACACACATGCACATATATACATATATGTGCATGTGTGTGTGTGATGTGTGTCTGTATATATGTGTGTGTGTGTGTATATATATATATACCCTGACTGTATATGATGCTTCTAAATTTTAATTTTACTATCTTATTTTTTCTGTTTCTAAGAACTTAACAAAGTTTCCATAATTAGTGATTACTAATCTCTGGTCTACCTCATCTCAACCCCTTTTTTCCTTAAAATTTCTAATTCAATGTAACAGTATTCCTGAATTAGAGTCCCCCAAATTAAAATCTATTATTTGAAAAGAAATCATAGAAATTTTAAAGCCAAGACATGATATAATAGTCAGTGATTTACAGAATCAACAATTTATCTCTCACTCATGTCACATGTTGATATCTGTGTGTTGCCTCTGACTCCGCGTGTCCCTTAATTCTGGGATCAGGCTAAAGGAACTTCCCCTACTCAACCGTGCTCCTTTCATGTCAAAAGAGAGAGGCATGGCTGAACCAGGCAATGACTCTAAAAGCTCAGATGTAGTGTGTGCCATGTCTACCCATGTTTGGCTGACTAAGGCCTGATGTCAATACAGTGACACAATATAATCTACTTGGTGGGAGGAAGTGCAGGTCATGTGGCTGTGGGTAGCAAGATATCATTCTCTTACAAAGAGAACTGTGAGTAATTGGAAACAGTAAACAGTCTACTATAACACATATTGCAAAAATATTTTATTTTATTTACTTTATTTTATTTTTTTGAGACAAAGTCTTGCTCTGTTTCCTGGGCTAGAGTGCTGTGGCATCAGCATAGTTCACAGCAACCTCAAACTCCTGGGCTCGAGCAATCCTTCTGCCTCAGCCTCCTGAGTAGCTGGGACTACAGGAGTGCACCACTACACCTGGCTAATTTTTTGTATTTTTTTTTTTTTTAGTTTTCCAGCTAATTTCTTTCTATTTTTAGTAGAGACAGGGTCTCACTCTTGCTGATGCTGGTCTCAAACTCCTGACCTCAAGCGATCCTCCCTTTTTTACCTTCCTGAGTGCTAGGATTATAGGCATGAACCACCATGCCTAGCCTGCAAAAGTTTTTTAAATTTAGTTTTTGTTTTAATTTTAAAAATGTACATAGAAGATTTTGTGAAAATAACTCCAGCAGCAGCATGAATTTTTAGTTTCTTCAAGCTCCTTCACAAAAATATAACAAAAACATAGCAAATCCAAATATACACAACAATTTTACTTTCAAACTAGATAATGAAGTATTCCTGTGAACCCCAGAATGCAAATGAGCAGGGGGAAAAAACCGCCACCAGTCACAAAATCTGACACAGGATATCTGGCACCTGTGCAGAAGAGGAAGCAACTGGATGGGAGTGGGCAGAACAGGATGACCTCCACCGAGCTGCAGGTGTTTACCGGAAAGCCTGGTGACCACACTGACAGGAGAATGCAGGAGAATGCAGACCACACTGAAGGACTGAGGGCCTGGGGCAGTCTAACCACTAAGAACATTCTGAAACTGACCTGCCCAGGCTCCCTTCCAGACTAGGACTCCACATTGAAAAGAAACTTCTGGAAATAGAATCAAAATTGATCAAAATAGAGACAACACAGACAAAAAGAAGAGAAAATCTAGACCAAAGAAGGTGAGAGAAGGTAACAGAACTGTGAAATCCCAGGATGCAAGGCAACACACTTTAGTGCACTTACAGAGCCGAGAGGGAACTGTAAAGTTCAAACGGCTTTACTGACCACACCCATTCTCAATTCTAAAAGTTCGCAAAAGCTGATTTCTCATAAAAATGTGCATCAGGAAGGTACTGGGGTCAAAACCCATACCAAGTTATTATAATAACAAAATGAATAAGGAGCAGAATAACATCCCTCCGGAGAGTGAAAGAATGTCAAGAAGATAGGCCCACAACACAGAATAAACCTGTAACCTACCATTTGAACGTGAGCCAAAAATGCGTTATGAAAGTCATACAAGGCATGGCAGAATAACATAAATCAAAATTAGAAGAACTCAGAAATGAAGTGACAGATCTCAGGAAAGACTTGGGAAGAATGAAGATAAACCTCCTTTCTACTCTACCTGAAGAGGTGTCCACATGGCATCGTTCTAGAGTCTCACTGTAACTTAAAGGGAAACTTTCTCCACGTCTGGATCCCCTGATGTCCTGCGAAAAAGAGAAGAGGATGTCATCAAGTTCCTTGCATCTGGAACCCACTTAGGTGACACTACTCTGACTTCTAAATGGAACAGTATACCTACAAAATGAAAAGTGATAGCAACTACATCATAAATCTGAAGAGGACCTGGGAGAAGCTTCTGTTGGCAGCTTGTACCATTGTTGACTTTGGAAACTCTGTTGACATCAGTGTCATATGCTCTAGGAATACTGGCCAGTGGGCTGTGCTGGAGTTTGCTGCTGCCACAGCAGCTGCTTTACTAACCAAATCCAGGCAGCATTCTGGGAAGCATGTCTTCTGGTGGTTACTGATCCTAGGGCTGACCATGAGCCTCTCACAGAGACGTCTCATGTTAACCTGCCCACCATTGCTCTGTGTAACACAGATTCTCCTCTGCATTATGTAGACATTGCCATGCAACAACAAGGGAGCTCACTCAGTGGGTCTGCTGTGCTGGATGTTGGCCTGGAAAGTTCTGCAAATATGTGGCACCATCTCCCATGAACACTTGTGGGAGGTCATGACTGATCTCTACCTGTGCAAAGATCCTGAAGAGATTGAAAAAGAAGAGCAGATTGCTGCTGAAAAGCTGTGACAAAGGAAGAATTTCATGGTGAATGGACTGCTACAGCTCCAGAGTTCACTGCTACCTAACCTGAGGTTGCAGACTGGTCTGGAGGCCTGCAGGTGCCCTCTGTCTCTGTTCAGTGGGTCCCTCCTGAAGACTGGAGCACTTCGCCTGCCATGGAAGCCCGGTCTCAGCTCTGACACTTCAGGCCACCAAATGGGTAGGAACAACCATGAAGTGGTCTTCCATAGGCTCTTAAGCAAGATGGAAATAAAGTTGATGGAAAATAAACATGAGTTTCTAATAATAATAATAATAATAATAATTATTATTATTATTATAAAGGCAAACTAAAAGAGAAAGTCAACACAAGGTAATGCCCAAAGAGAATTAGAAAGTGAAAAAGAGAAAATGTTAAAAATCAAAAAGAAATGAAGAAAGGGAGAAAAGAAATTCAAGAGAAGGTGATAAACATTGAAGGCAGACAAAGAAAATCCAAAATGCAAATAATCAGAATTTTCTTTTTCCAGCAGGAAAAAGAAAATTAAAACATAGAACTTGTCAAATACTAAAAACCTATACTTATCAATTTTTTTTTTCTGAAAAAAAAATTAAACCACATAATTGAACGTTGCACCTGAGACTATCAACTCAGAATGATCAAAACCAAGACACAATCTGGTAAAAATAATCAGACCTGAAAAAATCTTTGGGTATCTAGAATGAAAGAGCAAATGATTTTTCAGGGAAGAAAATTGGATCATCATCAATTATCATTGACTACAGTGATTTATGTCAGAAACAAAGGGATTAATTTAAGATACTCAGGAAAAGAAAGTAACTTTATAACAAACTTGACTTTTAGTATAAAAGACAAAAGCTGTTCACAATTTGTAAGAACTCAGAGAATATTGCTCCCATGAGCTTTTCCAAGGGACTTACTTGAGAGTGAGCATCAGAGAACCAAAATGACTGAATAAATAATGATGTTACAACTGGTATTGAGTTTCAAATCTATCAATAATTGTATAAATATTGAGGATTAATTGAGGATTAACAGGGAGAGAAAATATAAAAACTATTAATACAATTCCAAAAATGTAGACGTAGCACAACTGTTTACATGTGGGGGAAGAATGGAGATCATATACAATAATTTTAAATGATTTTAGTAATCATATGTATGGTGACATTGGTTTTGTTATTTTGAGACATTTGCATGTGTAATATGAAGTAAAATAAAATCATATTTGAGACATTCTAATTCTACAGTCTCCTGGGTCCTGAGAATCAAGATTCTCAGTGTGAAAGAAAGGAATACAAATGTAAGAGAAAAGAGGTTATGTAAAAGTTATGTAATCTTGAATTTGAATTAGAAGTGTAAATAGACACTCATGTATGTAAGTGTTTTCATGCATTTATATACATATGCCTGTGTGTACATATATGTGTATGTATATATGTGTGTGCGTGCATATATATATATTATTACACATATATAATTTTCTTGCCCCGTTTACTGAAAAATCCTAACAACTATTATCAATTCAGTAGCTATAAGCATTCCTGTTGCCCAGACTGTAGTCTTGAAATATAGTTTTTCACTAAGAAACCAGGCTGTTTCTAGTTCCAATGTACATGATGGACACAGAACTGTGAAAAAGCATTCAGACTGTGTTAAAAAAAACTTAAGACCCAACTTGAAGAGGTTCCCACTGGCCAAATATAGCATTACTTGTGCTTCAACAGTGAGAATGATTATAAAGAATGGAAACCCAATGCATATGCTTATATCCATATTTGAATAATTATTTTTATAAGAATAAAGATAACCTTAAGAAGATGATAAAGCATTAATCCATTATCTTGAAAACTAGGAAAAGGAAACTTCAAACATTTGTCTTGCTTTTTCTGTATCAACAACATCACTGGGTAACCAAGTATTAAAAAAGTGGAAGCACCCCTCTATAGACTTATTCAACTAGTAAATAAAAGAGTAATGACTGAATTATTATAGAATATCACGATTTTGCAATAAATTAATAAATATAGCATTATGGATCAATAGATTGGGACATCTCCAAAAGGACATAACCACAAAATACGTGACACCTCTAGTCTTGCTAAACATCACTGGAGTCTTTCTGAAGGGATCAAACCTCAGTCTAATCAAGCCTTTGGGTCCCCTTGCTAATTGTCAGGAAACCAAGAGGGGAGAGGAACATACTGATCTGCACCCTGGGTGGGCTGGCAACAAATCCAATTCAAATGTCCTGGATTCCTCAACGAATAATGTGTAAGGAACATAAAGGATGGAGAAGGAACCTACACATAAAAAGATTTTAAAGAAACATCAAAATTTTAAAATGATGAGAGCTAAATCATATTTAGCAAAAATGGGTGCTAGAACTATTTTAAAAGGCTAGAATGTCATTACTTTAAAAGTCAGGAGTGATTACCTAAGTGAGGAGAGAAGGGGCTGTTGTTGGACTGGGGAACTGGTAGTTTTTGCGATGTCCGGCAAAAATTCTATTTCTTAATCTGGTGGTGATTCTGAGCGTGTTTGCCTTAGAATAACTCATTAAACTATGCATTTGTTTTGTATGGTTTTCTTGATGTTTCATGTTAGAACAAAATGATCATTTTAGTAATACACGCTCATAGAAAGAAATTCAAGTATTATATAATAAAGTGAAATGTAAAAGGGTTTTTTCTATAGCTCATTTTCTATTTCACTTTCCAGAAAAAGTCATAGGGATCAGTTGCTCAGGCACCTTTCTGGATATTTCCTGTGTATTTGTTTTACACAAGCAGGATGGCATCATGCATATTGTTCTAATATTTTTAAAAATATTTACTAAATATATGCTATCTTCTTAGATTCATATATACCTACTTCAATAAATATTGAGTCCTTGTTTCCATACCTTTATACTAACATAAAATATGTGCATTGAAGGATTTAATTATGGCATTACATGAAAAGATTGCTAGCTGTTTATTTTTCATTTGTTCTCTAGTCCCTGAAAACTCTGAACCTAACACTGAGGATCTTTATATGTCCTTGAACTCTATCAACATCCCTACCAAATGGCAACAAACATATTTAAAATTAACTGACATGTAGCTATAGTTTAAGAAAACCATGAAATCATACCATAAATATGACTATGATACATAATATGATACATAAATATCCATAGTAATTAGAGGCATTCACATACCATATTGAATTTATTAATTGCTCTTAACTCAGTTTTGTTCATTGAGTTCCTTTTCTATACTAAGTGCTGAGTTTTTAAAGATAAAGAGTGAAGCTTGATTTCATTAAAGAAGACCGATGCCTAATCTTCTACATTTCTCATTTTCAGTTACTGGTTCTCATATATTCTTCCTCCTGGACTTTCTTCTGTCTTCACTTTAATTGTTATCTGTGTTTTGCTTGAAACATTGCAATAGATTTCTAGCTAGTTTTCTTACTTGGAGTTTGAAGTCATCCTCCACATTCATGAAAGGTGAATCTCACTAGTTCAGGAATATCCTGATTCTTCTGTGCCACATTTTTCAATGACCTCCTTAGCAACCACAATAAGCATAGAAACTCCATGCTCTTGTCTCTGGCTACCCCAGTAGGCTTATCTTTTACCTCTGCCACTTGCAATTTACATTCCAGGAATACTGTACAACTTTTAGATATTGGAGCGTGTTAATTATGCTAAGAATTTATTTTCTTTTTATCTAACATACAGATCATCCTAAAAATAGCTTTTTGAGCACTGCCTCTTCTGGGAAAATGTTTCCATCACCTCAGTACAGACTTGGGCACCATTTTCTCTCTGATCTGACTGCATTTATGATGTTTCTACATCATTATGTTGTATTTTAAACTTTTCTTGTAGGATTATCTTTCTTCTCAACTAAAAGTAACTCATAGCCAAACACCAAGACTTTTCATTTTGGACTTTCTACTGCCAGGGCAGAGCCTAGAACATAATGTGCTCAATAAATATTTCATTCATTAATTTAGCAGATGTTTACTGAGTTCTTAATATCTGTCAGTCACTATCTTAAGCTCAGAAGACATAGCAGTACAATGCAGACAAAGATCCTGCTCTCATAGGCTTAGATTATGAGGGACAGAAATGAGAGAGGCTGCATATAAACAGCTGAATCCATCAGAATAACAATTATCAGTGCCCGGCAGACAATGTATGTAGGATGCTGTGATAAAGAGTGACTGTACAGCAATTCTCATTTGGATGATCAGGAAAGGACTCTTAGAAGAAGTGTCATTTAATCTAGGCTCCAAGCAAATGAAAGAATTTGCTAGGGGAAGACCAGATCAGTGCCAAGTGCCCTGGGCAGAGACACTAACGGTGGAACGAGTTTGTTCCAGGATAGGAAATAAGGCCAGTGTGGACGGATTGCAATGAGTAAGGGAAGGGGACGAGTGAGAGTTGAGGTCACAAAGTGTGGAAGTGGCCTGATCATGGAAGGTTGTGTAAGCCTGGTTATGGAGTTTGTAATTTATCCTATGAAAAATGGAAAGCCTTTGGAATGTTTAAGTAGATTTTATTCTCGGGCTGCTCTATGGAAACAGGTAGTGGAGTGGGGAAAGTCAACACAGGAGTTCAGTTTGGAATCTTTTTCAGTAATACTGGCTAGTGATAATCATGGTTCATACCATGCAGAATGCATATATTCTAGTGGAAGTGGGGAATGGAAGTAATATGAGATGTGTTTTGTAAATACAATTGACAGAATCTGCTGATAGATTAGATACTGTCAGTGGTAGAAAAGAGAGATTGAGGATTATGCCTGGATTTTTGTTTCAACTATCTTGGTGGGTGGTGGAGACTTTGGCTAAACAGAGATAATCTGAAAGAGAAATAGGTGTGTATGTGTGTTCATGTGTCTGTATGTGTGTGAGTGTGTGCAAGAGAAAGAGTGGGGAGAGTGAAAGCAAGACCATAGGAGTTGGACCTAAAAGTCAAGTATAGGAAAATGCCAGAGATGCAGGGAAAGCTTTGGGTGGCCTCCACATACCGAGATAAATATTTTGAAATCTTCCAAGTGCTAGCAAATGGGTATGTTACTTGGATAGTAGAGAGGTCACATTATTGAAGACCTAGCAGCACCCACCCGTTAACACCATTTTGATGGCTTGCTGATCAGGAGGCAATGTTTTAAGCATTTGATACCTTAACATAATAGTTTATTACTTGTATACGGTAATGTAATTTTATGCTGTTTTGTTGTGTTTTAGAAAGTTAGTTGTGAGTTTGACACACAACACATTATGGTTTTTCCTATTTCATATAATGAGCAATAGCCTCCCAGTTAGCATTATATGCTGACATTAAGTGGGAGATGCCTATAAATACCTCTTGATGGCATATATATCTAAGTGACTGCTTGAGGTCACCTTGGAAGAGTGTGTGGGCATACTAAAGAGGCAAATCAGGTCTGAGTTCTGAGGCACTCCTACTTTGTTTTATATATATATATTTTACAGATGGGGTCTTGCTATGGTGCCCAGGCTGGCTTCAAATTTCTGGCCTCCAGGGATCTTACATCTGGATCCTACCAGCGTGTGGCTCTGGAGTTGCTGGGACTGCAGGCTGATGCCACAGTGCCTGAGATACTCCTACTTTGAAAGGACAAGTTGAAGAGGAGCAACCAACAAAGAATAAATGAAGTTGTGACCAGTGAGGTGAGAGAAGAAACAGGTCAATGTGATAAGGTGGAAGGAGAGAGAAGAAACTATTTCTACACAAAAGGAGAAATGAAATAATGAACTTTAGCAGCAGAACACAGAGGTCATTTTTGGTCTTTCTAAGAGTCATTTCTGGGAAGATGTAGGAATTAAATTAAAACAACAATAACGGCCAATTTTTCAAAGATTTTTGCTCTTGTGGGCAGTAAACAAATGGAGCCAGAGTCATAGTGAATATGGCATCAAGGGAGGGTTACATTTGAAAACAAAATATAATAGATCATGTGTGTCAGCTGATAAAACTTAGCTGGTAAAGAAGGAGAAGCATATTGCAGAAAAGAGAAAGAAAAATTTTAAGTGCAAAGTCTTTGCACAACCAGAAGGTACAGGCTTAAATAAGAGAAGTTGATCTGTAGTAATAGAAGGAAAAAAAAAAAAGATATATCAATAAAAATAGAGTGGGCTTACAGCCTTAGTGGAAAATTTCATTGAATAAATTACTGAACTCATGTATGCAGGATTGCTGGGATTATGGACTAAATTATAAAACATGGTCAGTAATTATCTCATCATTGGTAGAATCAAACAGACATGACATTAGAGAGAAATTAAAATTGAGCAGAGTATTTAAATTATAGTGATAACAATACTATTATCAATATAGGAAGAAGAGGATAAAATAGAAAAAAGAGAAGATGTTCTAGAAGAGCTACGTTTTGTTGAGCACTTTATATTTTTTATCTCACTTGATCCTAACAACAATATTGAGAGATAAGTTTGTTGTTCATATTCTATGTATGCAGAAAGTGAGGCACAGAGACCTAAGGTAACCTGGAGAAGATCACACAAGATCTAAGTGGAGGAACTATGATTTGAACCCAAGACTGCCTGGCTTCAAAGGCTGCTTTCTGTAATCATAGGGTATGGCTACACAGAGATGGGGTGGGAAGTTTCCTAATTGGAGGAAAGAGCATTGGAAAAGCCCCAAAGCATGAGGGTCTCTGAGCAATAAAGGCTTTGTCTGGAATGACTGGAACACAGGGCATGTCTATGAGTTTCCTAGAAACAGACTCTGAGATAAGAAATTATGTTGAAGTGATTCGTTGTTGTTGTTGTAGGAAAAACAAGACCGGGAGGAGGAGAAAGTCAGATAAAGGTGAACTTTCTGATAAAAGTCCCACTAAGAGTAGACTTATCCTGCAGGGGAACTCTGGGTGGAGTTTACACATCAGAGTTGCCCCAATCTGAGACCAAAGATGTGGGCTGTCACACTCTTGCATTGGTTATTGGCTAGACGTTAGGTAGGAATGGACAAAGAAATGGAGATGAAGGATCCAAGGAGGTTTAGTTTAGGATCGACATTATCCACTACCAGGTGCTAAGAAGGGCCAGAAAGAGCTGAGCAGTAAGAAAACTATACGAGCAATGCTAGGAAGGAGATATCAGGTCATGATAGAGGGGTTGGGATGTGCCTACGCTTGACTAATCAGTTAATATAGATATTTATTGTTATTATTTTTGATGTTGTTATCACTGTTTTAATGAAGGACTTCTGTTGTCTGGGAAAAATAAATGTCAATACACTCCACTGTATAGACCATCATAAATAAAAAAGTGATTACTTCTCTCCTGGGTAGAGTCAGACTTGGGCTTGAGCCTCGGTTAGAGTTGGCCTGATTAGAAAAGTCAACATCGTGTTTCCTCTGTCATCTTTATTTGTATACTGCTCTATTGACCAGTACTTTTAGTAGGATGTCTCTTCTGCAGGTAATACGACGTTGCTACTCATCTGGCTTGAACACCATGGAGATGGTGGAACACAGGGAAGTCTCAAAATGGCAAAATTAAGCCAGGAAGGAGCATCATCAAAGACACAGATTCCTTCCACTCTCAAAATTTGTCACTCCCACTGGGTTCTTTCAGCTCGGTTAAAGCCTTAAGACCATTGTCACATTTCTAAGCACCATATGCAGAAACAGCAATGTCCAGTGGAAGTAGAATGATTGTTTTATACCAGGTATCTCCTTATATTTTCAAAGAAACCCTGTTTTTCAGGAGTCCCTCAGTTGATTTGCCAGCACTGCACCACCTTCCCTGCATAATCTAATTACTGGCAAAAGGAGAGATCTACAACTTGTTGTTTAAACAAAACAGAATTTCTCTCTTGGGTCAGAGATGCTATTAACCTTCCTGGAAATACATGACTACATGGAGTAGGCTGGAAAATCTAGGCAAAATTCAGGTTTTGATATAAAAGAGGAAGCGAAACTAATGGTGGTTGTGTTAGCAACCATCAATGTCTACTTTAACAAGGAGATTATAAATGATAGAAATCCACTCAAGGAAGTTCAAGAAAGCTCTTTTTACAAAGAAAAGCTAAGATGAAAGAATATGTGTGTGTATAGTTATTTATTGGGAGCTGTGTATGGAAAGCTGCTAGAGGTATCCCACTCCCCTCTCTCTTATCACGGCCCCTTTCCCAAGATCCCATAGAATCTTGTTTCTCTATGTGTATTCGCCACCTCCTTCCTGCAAGCTATTTTTTTGTTTTCTTGTAGCAGGTTGGACAAGACCATGTAATCACCCTGGTCCCCTCTGTATGTAGCTATCCAGCTTTAGCTGGCTGCATTATCTTAGTTTCCTAATTCCAAAAATTCTAAAAGCTTATGATAATTGGCCTAGCTTGTATTTTTCTTGCTAGCCATAGGATGTTTGTAAGTCTTTGGGTAAACTAAACTTGAGCAAATGCCCACTGTGATCCAATTGGCTGTGACAGCTGAGGTGTGGGTTGGGTATTTCACCTTTAGCAAGGACAGGAAATTGGAAATGTTTGGGACAGTCACTTTCAAAACATGTCTAATACAATCATATACTTTTAAGATTGTGCGGAGTAAACAAGAGCAATATTTAGAAAGTGAGCACTCAATAAATTTGTATTCTTTTCCCATTTATTCATTCAGCAAATGTTTATGAAACATTCGCTTTCTTCTAGACTTTGGAGATACACAGATAATAAGAACAGAGTGCTTAAAAGCAGTTACAGCTGGTTAGATAACCATTCTTAAATACACAGTCTAGAAAATTATAAATGTAAATAGAAGATGAACACGTAACTCAACCTCAATCCAACACTTGATCTGAGTCTTAGTTTCAGTGGGAGTTAACTAAGCCAACATGAAAGAGGGAGAAAGGACATCAAAAGCCGATGGAATAGTATGTACGAATGTAGATGCAAGAAATAGCCTTAATGTCTCACAATTCCAAGAAGTCCTATTAACATTTTATTCTATGTGCATCTGGATTTATTCAATGTGGCAATCATGTGGGAAACAGTAAAGAGTTTAATTTCATTAGATTTGGAAAAAGAAGGAGTTGGAGAAGTAGGCAAAGCCTAGGCACAGAAAAATACAATTAAAATAATGCAGGGGTTTCAGATATGGGTACAATGGAATAGGCACACTCCATCCCAACTCTCCCACAAAATGCAGCCATAAAACTGGAACAGAATGCATGAAAAAGCTATTTTTTTGATTCTAAAAAATAAATAGTGGCAGGAGAGGTGGGGATGAATGCCAGAATTCAAAGTAGCACTGAATTACCAGTGATGTTTTTATTCGTTTTTACTATGGTATCTTCCTAGTCTGGATGCAACATACCCCAGAATCTGAAAGTGGAGATTGGTATGGACAGATAGAACTCTGGGAAAAGCACTTTAGTTATGGCTTGAGTAGGGGGAAGTTAATTTCCTAACGGCCAGAGATAATGGGATAAATGTCCCATTTAAAAGTATCTTCTATTTCAGCCTATGTCTTCTCACAAACACCTAGAATTCTGAGGAAATAGAACCTTTCTCTTTGATCAAAGAAGCTGTAGTTCTATTGTGAGGACTTACTCTACATGTTGAGAACTTCTATGTCTTCTTGGTAAATTGACCTTATCATTATGGAATGAAATCCTTATTTCTACCCATACCCCTTTTTCTCTCTTCCATGGCTTAACTCCAGACATGTACATAGGAGATTGTGGAAGCAAATAAATCATTTTTCAGATTGACAGCCTGAAAATGGGAGTTCTATGAAATGGGAAGGTTTTAAGAAGACTTCTAAAAATTGTTTGTGAATTTCTGGGTATACCCCAAGCTGTGCAGGCACAGATCTACTAAAAGAAAAATCTTAAAATTCTCCATATGGTTTAAACAAGATGCAGCATCTTATAACATAATATTCAAAATGTCTACAACATAATCCCAAAATTATTCAATATAAGAATAAGCAGGGAAATCTCAACTCACAGAAAAACAGACAATCAACACATGCTAGTTGGAATTATCTGACATATTTTAAAGTAGGTATTTTGAAAATGCTTCGAGTTAAGATAAACAATCTTGAACCAAGTGGCAAGATAGAAAATCTTGGCAAAAAAAAATTAGAAGATATAAATAAGAAACTAATGAAAATTAAAAACAGAATAATACTTTAACCAAAATAAAAGTATCATAGAAGAGGCTCTCTAGAAGAATGGAAACAATAGAGGAAAGAGTCAGTAAACTTGAACTACATCAATAGATATTACTCAATCTGAAGGACACAGAGAAAAAAGATTGGACCAAAAAAAATGAACAGTCTCCGGGACTTGTAGGACAATACAAAAATCTAACATTTATGTCATAAAAACCCAAGAAAGAGATGAAAAAAAATGGTGTGCAGAGAAATATTTGGAGACATAATAGTAGAAAAACCTCTCAAATTTGGCAAAACTCATGAACTTACAGATTCGAGAAGTTGAACAAACCCCAAACAGAAACAAACAAATAAACCCATGCCCCAACACAATGTAATTATACTGCTTGAAAGAACAAAATTTTCAAAACAGACAGAAAAAATGATACATTACTTAAAGGAAAAATAATTTCAATGACTATAGATTTCTCTTCAGAAACCAAGGAGGGCAGAAGGAAGTAAACCAACATTTTAAAGGGCTGAAAGAAAATAATAATCAAGCTAGAATTCTCTATTAAGTGAAACATTTCTGCAAAAATGGCAGTGAGATAATTTGTCTCAGATGAAGAAGAACTAAGAGAATTTGTTGCCAGTAGACTTGCTCTAAAATAATAGTTACAGAAAGTTTTTCAAATTGTAGTTAACATCTAGATATATTAATATCAAAGAGACTTCAGAGCAAAGAACATTACCAAAGGTAAAATGAGACATCACATAATGATAAGCTCAATTTACCAAGAAGACATAAAAGTCCTTAATGTTTAAATCAAGTCCTCACTATAGAACTTCAAAACACATGAAACAAAATTTGATAGAACTGAAAACAGAATTATACAAATCCACAATTATAGCTGGATATATGACCTCTTCTCTCAGTAATTCAACCTCTGTTCTTAGTAATTAATAGAATTAGTAGATATAGAGTCTGCAAGGATATAATGTAGAATAACTGCACCACATCATCAAAACTGACTTTTTTACATTTATAGAACACACCAACCAATAAGAGAATACATATTCTATTCTAGTATACAGAGATCACTCACTAAGGTAGGGCTTACCCCACATCTTAAAACAAACTGAAAAAAAACAAAATTACTTGAAATCATGCAAATGTTGTTCTCTTGCCCTAATATATTATAATAAGCTAAAATCAATAAGAAAGATTACAGGAGAATCTCAAACACTTGAAACTGCTTTCTTCTCAATAATTCACGAGATTTAAAAAATATATTGTAAATATTTAAGGTGTACAACATTATATTTTGATATACATAGTGAAATGGTAACTGCAGTCAAACAACATATCCAACATCTTGCATAGTTACACTTTTTTGTGATAAGAGCACCTAAAGTCTACACTTGTAGCAAATTTCCAGTATATAATATAATATTATAATTACACTCATGTGCTACATAACAACATTTCAGTCTACCACAGACTGTATATATGATGGTGGTCCCATAAAATTATAATACAGATTTTTATAGTACCTTTTTACATTTATATATGTTTAGATACGTAAATAATTACCACTGTGTGACAATTGCCTACAGTATTCAGTACGGTAACATGCTGTACAGGGTTGTAACCTAGAAGCAATAGGCTGTACCAGACAGCCTAGGTGTACAGCAGGCTGTATCATCTAGATTTGTGTAAGTTCACTCTATGATGTTCATACAATGACAAAATCATCTAATGACACATTTCTCAAAACATATTTCAGTTTTAAGTGACACATGCTTGACTGCATAGTCCTTATGTTCTACCTTAGATCTCTAGACGTACTCATCTTACATATCTGCAATTTTATATCCTTTGACCTACATCTCCACATTTTCTCTCACCACCCCTGCCACTGGTTCTTTGTTTCTATATATTCAACTTTTTCTTTTTTTTAGATTTTACATATAACTGAGATCACACAGTATTTTTCTTTCTGTGTGTATCTTATTTCACTTAACATGATGTCTTCCAGGTTCATTCACATCGTCATAAATGGCAGAATTGCCTTCTTTTTTAAGGCTGAATAATATTCCATTTTGTATGTTATATCATAATTTCCTTGTTCATTTATACAGTGATAGACATTTAGGTTGTTTCCATATCTTGGCTACTGTGAATAATGCTGCAATGAACATGGGTGTGCAGATACCTCTACAAGATGCTGATTTTATTTCTTTTGGGTAAAGAGGAAGTTTCAAGAAAATTAGGACAATATTTTGAACTGAGCAAAAATGAAAATAAAACATTTCAAAATTTATGAGATGCAGTTGAAGCAGTTTGTAGAGAATAATTTATAGCATTAAATATTTGTATTAGAAAAGAAGAAAGGTTTCAAATCAATAATCTAAGTTCACATCTTAAGAAACTAGAATAAGCAAAATGTGCCCAAGCAAATAGGATGAGGATAATAAAAAAAATAAGGACAGAAATCTTTGAAATTTTAAATAGAAGAACAGTAGGAAAAAATCAAACAATCAGCTGTTTTTTTTAAAGATCAACAATATCGATATCCCAAAATAAAGACTGGAAAAGGGAAAATAAAAAGAAATTAGACAGAACTTACTACTCAAGAAAACTGGGATATTCTTTAAGAGCTCATAAATATTAAAAGGATAATAAATGATACTATAAATAATATTATGCATATAAATTGTATAATTTAGATGGAATTACCAATTTCTTAAAAACCACAACTATGAAAACTTATCTAAGATAACATAAATAACTCAAACAGTACCACAATTATTGAAGACATTGAATTCATATTTTAAAGCCTTCCAAAAAATAAATCCCTAGGTCAGACCTATAAACTGAAGAATTCTATTAAATATTTAAAGAAGAAACAATTTCAATTCTAGGCAATCTTTTCTAGAGAGAGAAGAGGATTGAGCACTTCTTAACTCATATAGAAATGTTAAGTATTATTTTAGCTCCAGAATTTTTTGTAGATGCTTTTTATAGGCTTAAGGAAGTTTCCTTCTTTTCTCAGGTACCTGAGAATTTTTATGATGAATGATATTGTATTTCGTACTAGTTTATGAAACTAGTACCACTGTAATACCAAAACCAAAGATAATACCAAAACAAAAAACCCCAGAAACTGATGAGCCAAATTCCTTATGCACATAGATACAAAAATTAATAAAATATTAGAGAGTCAAATCTAAAAATATGTAAAAATTATACATGAAGATCAAGTAGAAATTTTCTAGGGAATGCAAGGCTGATTCAATATTTGGAAATCAATTAATATAATCTACCATATTAACAACCTGCAGAAGGAAAAAATAAACATGGCCATCATACCAATAGATGTACAAAAAGTGTTTGACAAAATACAACATCATTCATCATAAAAATTCTCAGATAACTGAGAAAAGAAGGAAACTTCCTTAAGCCTATAAAAAGCATCTACAAAAAACCTGGAGCTAAAATAATACTTAACATTTCTAAAACTACTAGAGAAAGGAAAATCAACTAGAATGGCAAAAACATTAGAATAAAGCTATATTCACACTACCTGCCTGTAAGACTTACTATGAAGCTATGCTAATCAAGACATAGGGGTATTGAAGGGATAGACACATAGATTAATGGAACAGAAGAGAATCTATAAATAGACCCACTTATCTGTCGCCAGTTGATTTTTGACAAAGATGCAAAGGTAATTCAAGGGAGAAAGAATAGTTTTTTCAATAAATTGTTTTGGAATAATTGATTATGCACATGCAAAATAATGAACCTCAACCTATATTTCATATTTTATATAAATATTAACTCAAAATCAATCACAGATTTAAATGTAAAACATTAAATAATTAAACTTTTTGAAAATCGTTGTGACCTAGGGTTAAGCAAGACGTTCTTAGATATTACCCCCAAAACACAGTCCATAATTATTTTTAAAAAATGAGAAATTGGACTGTATAAAAATTTTAAAAAGTAAAAAATTTTTGCTCTTTGAAAGGTACTGTTAAGAGAATGAAAAGATGTGTTACAGATCTGGAGAAAATATTTACAAGTCTCATATCTGAAAAAAGACTTGCCTACAGAATATATTTAAAAATGTTCAAAACTCAACAATGAGAAAAAAATCTGTTTAAAAAATGGACAAACTATTTGCATGGATACCTCATCAAAAAGGATATATAAAAGACAGGCACATTAAAAGATGCTCAACATCACAATCCATTAGGGAAATTTAAATTAAAACTACAATGAGACAACAGTGCATAAATATTAGCGTGGCTAAATGTAAAAAATACTGGCCATACAAGCTATGCTGCAGATGTGGAACAACTGGAACTCTCATACATTGCTGGTGGGAATGCAAAGTGGTGCAACTCCTCTCAAAAATATGTTGTCAGTTTGTTAGAACGTTAAGCATACACTTAGATGACTCAGGAATCCTACTTGTAGGTATTTATACTAAAGTTGTGAAAACTTATGTTCACACAAAAAACCCTGCATATGAATGTCTACTGTAGCCCTATTTATAATTACCCCAAATTGAAAACAACTCAAATGTCTTTCAGCAGGTGCATGGATAAACAAACTGTGGTACATCCATACAATGGTATATTCTTCAGCAATAAAACGGATGGACTATAGACACACCAGACGACTTGGATGAGCCCCAAAAGCATTATGCTGAGTTAAAGGAGACAGTCTCAAAGTTTATACACTCTATGATTACATTTATGTAACAGTCTCAAGAGGACAAAACTGTAGTGATGGAGAAGTAAGCCATGTTTGCCAGAGGGTAAGGGATAAGGAGAGGGTATGACCACAAAGAAATATCAGTTTGGGTGTGTGATAGAACTGTCTTGTATCTTCATTGTGCTTATAAGAATTTATGCATATGTTACAATTCACAGAACTGTATATCAAAATTAAGTAGATGCTAAAAAACATATGTAAAATATTTTGGAGAGGGGCCAAGTCATGGGCATTTTAAGCCCCTAAACTCCTGTATTTGCATTGAATAACTTCAAATCTTCCAGTATTTGAAGGGAGGTTGAAGTATTCTTCATGAAGCGTAATTTCCTTCATTGCAAAGAGACATCTGATCTTTGGGAGGAAATTTCCCTGGTTTTAAACTTCATTAGTAAACCCTCCACTTTGCACATGGTTATCGTCTTTAAGCAGGAGCCCTCCCGCTCCCTTAGCCCCAGTGTTCTGAGGAATGGTGAGCTAAACCAGCTCAAAGTTCCATGAACAGTGAAGATGAAGACTTGGCTGAGTCCAAAGCAATAAATGATACAGACTCCAGGTGTTTTGTAAAGCAGTGACACGTCAGCTCATGAAATGATACAATGCAGTGGGTTTTGGAGCCTGCCCATGCACATGGTGACACGGTTTTTTTTATGGACTGAAAAACTGCATTACAAAATAGGAGAGGAAATCAGGAGGAATTAGGCATTTGATTGGATCGACTCCACAGTGTTGAGAGAGACCAAGTGGACGATGATAGCTTTGGTGACATTTTCCTAAATTGTGTGAATTATAAGATGTGACATAAGTATGTTTTCTCCACCACTGATTTGTTTGTGAATCAGTTAGAATCATATTTATTCACTCATCTAACTTTTAATCAGCCAGTCCTTTTAGCCAGGCACTGTGAACAAAGAGAAATCAATCCCTAAAAAAGCTCCACCAAGATGATAAATCTTGAAGGATCTCTGTGGTCAGTGGAACAAATCATCTCATCTGACCAAAGAGTGAGATGAGGTCCCTTCCCCAGGAAAGAGAGGTGGCTTTTTCCATGTTCACAGATAAATTCCAGGTCTTCCACTGACAGGCAGTAGCATAATGATTAGTCATGGACTCCAGAGCTACCATGTCTGGTTTTTAGCCTCTGCTCTGCTAATCACTTCCTCTGTGATTTTGGGCATGTGACTTAACCTCTTCCTGCCTTAGTTTCCTCATCTGTAGAAAGGGCATAATGATTGTTCTGACCTCATAGAACTTTGATCAGGATGAGGATAAAGTATGGAGACATCTAAAGTCCCAGCACATGGTAAACATTCATTGCGTGCCTGGCACAAAGCAAACATTCAGCCAGTGGTAATTCTTAATATCATACCCTTGCTCAAGGATTTTGAACTAAAACCCAACTCCTCTGAGTTACTCTCTGGTTTCATTCTTGATTTGTCCAGCTTAGGTAGTATAGGAACTTTGCCGTTAGCACTTGGCTTTTCCTTATCCTGTGGACTTAAGAAAGCACTGTGCATCTCTGGGTTTTTGGTTTCTTTAATTGGAGAAAGGAAGAGGTCAGAGGGAATTGACCTAGATGAGTTCCAGGGTTCCTTCTAGCTTCGGTATTCTAGGGAAAAATGACTCAGGCCATGCCTTTATAATTCCTACTCATTGCCTGAAGAAACTGTTCCCTGGTGGACTGCAACTACTTAGTAAAAAGACCAACATTTCCCTCTAGTGGTAAGTTGAGAGCAATAACTTGCCTTTCATGAGTGGTTCGTTCAGGAAAATGCTTTCAATGTATGTGGGGGCTACAGGTAGATAACTAAGACAAGACGATTCCAGGTGGTGCATTGACAAGCATTTCTTAATTTTACTATTGATGATTTAAATTGAATGTGTATTAGAAAAAAACACAGAAAAAGGGAAACTTCTTGATCACAATGGATGTTGTCATTTGTTCATGATTAAAGTAGGAAAAAAATGAGACAATTCAAAAAAGGTATTTTACATTACAGTTAATAGATATGGAAAAAATCTTAAAGAGTAAGCTTGCAAAATGCTAGTTTCTAATTTAATTTTTGCTTTTATTAAAAGTAAACATGTATATTTGAAAAGTATCTGACAGTCATACAAGACTTGTCAAGAAGATCAACAGATCTTCTCTACCTTCTTTCTAGAGACAACTGCTTATAATTTTTTGAGCTAATGCTTTAGTGTTTTCCTGTTTCCTCAAATGACATGAGTGTACTTCTAGACTTTTCTGCTTTAGACATTATATATTGACTTCTCAATATAGAAGATGGGATTTTATTCTCTTTTAGCCACCACCCGCTACCACCATTCCCCCTTTCTCTTAGTCTCTCATATTTCCTATTGTTCCATCTTCCCCAAATACGTATCTAGAAATTTTGTTTGGTAAATACTGAGCATTACATAGTTATTAATATGTAAATTCTATTCTTAGGTGATCCATATAATGTGATAATATTTACTTTCCTGCAAAATATTACCCATGAAGTCAATGATTTGTCTTTTTGTTTCACTGGCTTATTTTCTGTGTACTTAATGATTAATTCAACTCTGAATTATTCTCCAGTTGTGTAAATCTCTTTTGAATACACGAAAATACCTTAGACCATCAAAACATTTTATTTTCTTAGAGAAATCTCTTCTTGTGTGCCCCTCCCTGGCCTGGTCACTCTCTGAGACCACACAGGCAATCCCATTTTCTCCCCTCACTCTGGAGCGATTTTGTTTCTTCTGTTGGATCACCTGTTTGAATCCTGAGTTCCATTGTTTCTTCTTTGCTGGTTTATTACTTTCTTCAGAGAAAGCAAATCAAACCTGCCAAGCGATTTCTGAGAAAGAATGCATGATTAGAAAATGTAAGACTTTATCTATCTGAAAATATCTTTATTGTGTTTTTATATGAAACTGAGAGATTGTGCATGGAGTTTGTAGGGGGCAAATCATTTCCCTCAGAATTTGTAATGTTTTTCTCCATTACTTTCTGGCTTCATGTGCTGATGTTGAGAAGTTCAATATTATTCTGATTCTTGATCCTGTATGTACAATTTATCCCGTTTTTTCTCCAGTGTTCTGAAAGCTCTTGATGGTCTTTCTTGGAACAGGATTGTTTCAATGCGTTGTGCTGAGCCCTTTGAAACAGAAACTCATGTGCTTCAGATTTAGGAAACAGCATTTAATTATTTATTTGATAAATTTGTTATTTCCAAATTTTCTATCTTGGATATATTGCATGTTTTTTTCTTTCTTGCTTTTTATTCATTTTTCACCTCTGTCATTCTGTACTACTTTGTATGAGATTTGCTAAATTTTATCTTCAAAAGCTTCTGTTGGATTTTTCATTTCTTCTGTCATATTTCTATATATTCTTTTGTATTTCTCATGATTCCAGGAGTTCTATCTTGTTACTCTTTTTAATTTTTTTTTAATTTCAAAATATTAAGGAGGTGAAAGTGTTTCTGCCATGTGGATGAATTGTATAATGTTGAAGTCAGGCTTCCTGTTCTTGTTTGCAGATTCCATGTATTCTTTTATCATTTGGAAGATATCCATGACAGTACTTGTTAAGTTCTCTTTGTTTGGTTTGTCTTTCTCCTACTCCTCCCTTCCTCCTTAGTTTCTGACTTTAATATTACACACGCTTTTTCAACACCAGATGACCTTGGGTAGTTGCCAATTTTTGTGGATGGGCACTGATATTTGCTGAGAACTTTCACGTGTGTCAAATGGGTTTTCATTTCACTTTTCCCCGTAGGGAGACTCAGCTAAGGGTTTGTGTTGGGGAATCCCTGAAGCCGGTACTTTTAGGTCTTTTCCCTTGGACTAACCCAATTCTCTGGAGAAGACTTTCATCTCTAGGACACGTCTGGCTGCCAGACTCTGAAAACTCCCTATGGGGAAAAGGCAGGGAGGGCTCCATGTCTCAACAGTGAGTATACAAACTTTCACTTGCTTTCCACGTTTTCACTATGTCCCTCCATGCTCAGGTCTAACTGTGCCTCTCATCCATCTGTGCAGAAACCCCTTGTTTTACCTGCTCTAAGATATAAGCCCCCCTTCTTCTGCCTGGGTAAGGGGCAGCTGTATGAACAAGGGGAAGCGATGGGGGATCTGATTGCTTTTGAACGGTGTTGGAAATGCTTCTCTTGCTTGTTGCTGCACCTTCTCTCCCACACCCAGAAGTACATGATGCAGCCAGTTTCTGAGACTTTGAGAGGTTGTGTGGCATAAATCAAGTTGTTTCTCAGCTTTCCTCACTGCCAACTCAAGGATCTGTTTGTGTGGGTCTGCTAAGTTAGTTACGACAAATCAAGCATTTGCTTTCCAGCTTCCAAAATTGTTGCTTTATTCTCTCCTCTTTGTCTTTATAGAGATATGCCTTTAAAAATAATTTCCCTGTCCTTTTTAGGGATTTTCTATTGGAAGGGGCATTTAGACAAGGATATAGAAGTAAATATGTACATGAGATATGTGTCTATGAGTGTATGTGTGTATTCTATCTACTCCCTTTAACTCACAATAATTATTTTTTTATGATTCTCTTATCATTCCTTGGACAGTTTAGCAGCAATCTTCTACAATGTGACTAAAATAATCTAAACGGCAAGTTCCACGAAATATCTGGGTGTTTTCTGAAAAATAACTCACTGGGATTAAAGAGCAATTATCACAGCCTCAAAGAGGTCATTGGAAAAGAAAAAAATAGAATTTCATTATACATCCAGCAAACTGTACTCCACTCCTTTAGGATATGCTATCACATTACATTTTAATGTAGTAGAAATTCTATGAAGTAGATATTATTATGCTTATTTTACAAAGAAGGAAACAGAGGGTAGCCCATAGGCTAAAGAAACATATAGCTATTGAATAAAAAATGAGGATTCAGCTAAGGTCTGCTTGAAACTGACACCCATAATAATCTTGCCACTGCAGCAAACTAAATTCATTGTGTGGCTAAAGCACCACAAAGTAATTGAATTGTGCACTGTGACTTACAATTGTCAGAATTCTTTCTTGTCACCAACTCATGCTTGACTTAAAAAAGGGAAAAGAATGGCTGAGAATGTGGTCTCTGATTGGGAACTCTAACTCATTCTGTGACCTTGGGATCATGCCTTTACTTTCAGGGCCTCAATTTCTACATCAGTAAAACAAGGTCATCAGAATAAATGGTCTGTTACATTCTGATGATCTATCCTGCAGATGGTGAGCTGGAGGTGCTGAGAGCTACAACAACGCACCCAAGTCAGATGGGAAGTCAAATGCTTGGCCACCCTCTAACTCTCTGTTTATACTCTGTAAGAAACTTCCCAACAGATAGTTCGACAGCCTCCCAAATGCCAATGGGCATGAAATATGGTTTTCTCCCAAGTCCCTCTTCAGAACTGAATCTTTCCACGTCCCCTTCAGGGACTGCAAGGCCTCATCTAAACTTAAAATAAATAAATACTCCAAAATGTGGGCTAGAAATGGAAGTCAAAAGGAGGGAGTGGGAAAGGAGGTAGCGAACTTTGGACCTTTCAACATATGGCCTCAGGGCTTTTGATTATTTTATGAATGCAGGAGGTGATACATTGGTTTCTTTAAAGCCATTCTTATGCATGCCTTTCAAGGTTATAATTCATGTGAATTTAGATAATGAGGTAATTGGGTTTAATGACTGAAGCAGTTATTCAGGAAGGAGAAGATCTCAAATTATTTATAATAATAATTGTGACTATTACTTGTATGGTATTACCAAGGCAACACTAAAATGGTAATAACTGCCATTTGAGAGATGGAAATGACCATAGACATAATTTTGCCCTGTTTCCAACAGCTAAGGAATCTAAGACTCAGAGAAGCAATGTGACTTGAGTAAAGAATTGACCAAAGCTATGGTAATTCTTAATTCAATGCTTTTCCCATAATGGAGCCACTGCTTCATTGCTTGTAGTATCAGCCCATCTCCCTCTGTAAATATCACAGTGCTAATATGAAACATCATAATTGATGTGCACATGGTTGGCTATTTTTTATTTGCCGATTACCTTAGTTAATAATGATGTTCTAGGTAGAGTAAATCTTAGATTATTACAGAGAAAATAAATTTTAAAAAGGCATGGTGATATAATCCTAATTTCAACATCAGAATTTGTCTATTGTGATGGTATTAGTACAATGAAATAAGACCATTTTGTATCATGGTATAAAATATATAATTTTTAAAGTTTGTTTTCATTTAGTAACTTCATTCTGTGTATTCAAATAAACATTAGATGCTTCCTATGTGCTTTGAGTGATTATCTCATTAAATCCTCAGAACAGTAAATTAAGTAGGTATAATTGTTATTCCCATTCTCTGGAGCCCAGTGAGATGAGTGAGTATCTTAAGGTCCATACCTAGTATTCGGTAAAGCTGAGATACCAGCTCAGGCAGTATGACCTAGAGCTCAGAGTCTTTACCTCTGAACTATGTTTCTACCTTGAGAAATTTTCCATGAAGCACATTGAAGAAAGATTTCACACATATATAGGATGTGACATTTTATTGGAATTTTGCCAGCTTTATCACCAATATGTAACCTTAGCCAAATGTTTCATTCGTTTTAGTGACTATTTGTTTAGCCACTAAACTAGTGTCTTTCTCAACCCCTTGATCTCTATTTTCTACCTATTTGTCAATGAACTGACTGACGACATAAGTGGTCTGTGATTTCTTGGAGAGTCATTTATAAGCAACTCAAAAAAAATTTTTTTTGGTTTAAGGCTAATTTATCCCAAATGATGGCCCATGGTAATTTCTTATTGACATCCCAACATTATAATATTAAATATTATCTTAAATCTTAAAAATACCCTGTGCTAATCCTTCAGTTGCATCACAAGAGAGAAAAGATCAAAATTCCACCACTTATAAGACTTGTAAACATTGGTAAATTCTTTAACATCTTTGTAACTCGGTTCCATTGGTTTAAAAATAGATAAAATTAGATAGCTCATTCATTATTTTATTCAATAGTGATTTTCATTTCTAATTACAAATAAATGTTCACTGAATTATTAAATATATTACTCAAGCAGAGAGATATGGGATAGAATGCTGACTTTGTCTCTGATTAAATGGTTTTGAGCATGTTTTCTCATCTGTAATTTGTGAAAAGTAGTACGATTATCACTTACCCGTAGGGTGACTGTTTAGATGAAATGATATCACATGTGGGAAAAAATAAACCACAATGCCTGTCACATAATCGATGTTAAATAACTATTTCTTATTAATTTACCTGCACATATTCACATCCAAGACTGCTTCTTTCTAGTATAAGACCTTGTTACAATCTGAGTAAGCAGACTGCCCATACAAGATAAGCAGTTCCAATTGCATTGAAATCATTTGCACAAAATGTTTTCTTTTCCATTCAACATTGCTTGTTTACATGGTGTCGGATCAAATAGAAGAGAGAAGAACAACATGATTCATGATCTTCCTCTAAGGAGGCAGCTGCAGCATAAAGGATGTCTCAGGAAACAGGATAATCTGTTTATGGGGCCACAACTCTGTGATCCCTGACCTGTTTTAATCCTCAGCAGTGGGTATGTGTGGTACTTTTGTCCCCAGGTGGAACTGAATGTTGGAAAAAAAACTTACTATTTTGATATATCTCTTTTATTGTTGCTGATAGCTTGAAAACCTTATGTAGATGTTTTAAATCTTCTTTTTCTTTATCAGGTTCAAGAGTTCGCATCTCCTGCTTTGCAAAAGTAACCAGGATTTTCCTGAAATCCCATCTCTCTTGAGGATTTGGGATGCTCTTGGGTATCTTCTGCCCCAGTAAGAAAACAAGCTAAAGGAATGTGGAAATGTGAAGCCATCTGGCTGCTCGTCCACTTTCACACCGGCTCTAAGGGTCATTGGGGGCCCTCCAAAGGCTGCTGAGACCAAGCTCCGACAGGAAACATTTGATCTCATCCCAGTAGTGCCCGGACATGTGGATTGTCTCCAAACTGGGTGGTGAGAGAAGATTTGAATTGGGGGACTTGAAGGAGGTGTTTGGAAATTGATTCCTGTTTCCTAAGAACTATCAAAGTCCCAAGTCCCAAGTGATCTGATTAATATCACATTTCATTACATGTCCTTTTTTTTTTTTCTTTTAAGTATGTGCTGTTGGAAATCGCAAGCATTTAGTATGGGGGAGACTTTGCTTAATGTAAGAAGCATGGCAATGAATGAATATAATCTCTGCCCTCCAAGATACCTGGTGACAGGCAGACAAATGAGCAGGCCTTGGCAATATGGGGTGATGTGTCAAGACAGATTCCAGCAGAGACAGGTCAAGACAGAGTCAATCATAGAAGAGAAGGTTGGTACCTGTTTCATTCAACAGGATAAAAAAATGACTAGATTTTTTATTCATTCAATAAATAATGAACATCTATATTGTGTTCTACTCTGTGTAATAGTTCCTGGTATGCTGTTTTAAGGAGTGTATTAGTCTGGTCAAGTTGCTATAAGAGAATACCATAGATTCAGTGGTTTAAACAATAGAAATTTATTTCTTACAATTCTGGAAGCTAGAAATCCAAGATTAGGGTGCCAGTTAGGCAAGATTCATTCTGAAGCCTCTTCCCTTGGCTTGTAGACAGCTGCCAACTCACTGTCTACTCATGAGAGCTTTAGTTTGTTCATGTGTTCTCAGGGTAGGGGTTGAGGGAGATAGAAGAAATGAATATGCCTTCTGGTATCTCTTCTTATGAAGACACTAATCTTACTGCATTGGGGCCCTATCATTTAACCTTATAAACTTAGGGACCCCTATGTTCAAATACAGCCACACTGATAGTTAAGGAGGTCAACATATGAATTTGGAGTGACACAAACATTCAGTATATAATAAGGAGTGATGGGGATTTATCTATATAAAGTGCATGGAGGTGACAAGTGAGAATTCTGAATATAGCATGTGTATATCAATAAGGGATTGGAGTAGGATTGACAGATAAAACACAGGGTACCAAGTTCCGTTTGAATTTTAGATTAACAACAAATACTTTTTTAGCACAAGTATGTCTCACATATTATATCAGACACACTAAAAAATATCATTGTTTATCCAAAATTCAAATGTAACTGGGTATTCTGTATTTTGATTTGCTAAATCTTATGGTCCTTGAATAGAAAATTGTTACATTCGGGGGACTGTTTGTGGCATAGTAAAATTGGCACATTGGGGGTAGGAGCTGGAAGATGCAGTTAGGAGGGCTTTGTTATAGGATAAGGATGTTGGATTATGAGTCATCACAGTAAGAAAACCCTTTAACCTCTCCTATCAGACAATTTGATGAACCTATATCTTCCAGATTTGTGGTTTATATAGAGTCCCAAAGAACATGTATAATCCAAAAAAGGTAGCAAACTCATTTTTGTTCAGTCCTACTGTTACGTGCCAAATCGTGTCTCTTCAAAAGTTCTTATGTTGGAATCTTAATCCCCAAGACCTGACGATAAGGCTGTATTTGAAGATAAATTTTCAAATGAAATGATTAAATTAAAATTAGGTCATTAAAGCAGGCTCTAATCCAACAGTACTGGTGTCCTTATAAGAAGAGAAAATTTGACCACAGAGACACACATAGAGGGAAGACAATGTGAAGAGACAGGGAAAAGATGATCATCTACAAACCACAGGGAGAGGCAGGGAACTGACCCTTCCCTCATGACCCTCAGAAGGAACCAACCCTCTGCCACCTTGATCTTAGACTTCTAGATTCCAGAACTGTGAGAAAATAAATTCCTGTTGTCAGTGGTACTTTGTAATGATAGCCCTAGCAAACTAATACAATCATCTTTACCAAAAAAAGAAAGAAATATTGAAGTTCATTTAGTGTGAGTAGAAAGCATCAGCTGCAAGAGCTAGGATAGCTTTACCAATCCTCAAGACCTACCTTTACCTGAGCTTCCCCATGTGTGATTAGAAAGCTGAGGTCCACAGAATGAGAGATTTACCTGAGAGTGTGTCCTGAGTTCAGAGGAGAATATGAAGAACAGGTACATTCATAGATTAGGAATATGGGAATGAATGTAAAAATGGAGGTAAAACTGTCTTGTCACAAGTGGGTGCTGGAAGTTCATTAGACCTCTGCTATGATCTGAATATGTGTATCCCCTCAAAATGCATATGTGAGATCCTAATCCCTGGTGATGATATTAGGAGGTAATTAGGTCATGAGGATGAAGCCCTCATGAGTGGAATTTGTGTGCTTATACAATAGGCACAAGGGAGCTCGTTCACCCCTTCCACCATGTGAAGACACAGCTATCCATGAAACTGGAAATGAACCCTTACCAGACACTAAACCTGATGGTGCCTTGATCTTGGACTTTCCAGCCTCCAAAACTGTAAGAAATAATGTTCTGTTGTTTAACCAGTTTATGCTATTTTGTTATAGCAGCTCAATAGACAAAAACAACCTCTAAAGACTAAGTTGCATCTGCATGTCTGTAGGTAAGAATTAGTTCACATTGCTATCAGTTATCTACAAATTGTAGTTATAAAAGAGCTTGAAGACTAGGAAAGGCTAGAATCAGGTAGCCAAGAAGGGTGAGTTGTATATAGACGATGCATAGTTTTCCACTGACACACACATTTTTCTCTACACCAGAATTCCCAGGTATGAAATAGAATTTGGAAGCAGAAACTCATTACTTTGTGTTTCAGGGCAAAATATCAATATGCACAGTCAGCTGTCCAGAGATGACGGCATATGAGAATCTATAGAGAGGAGGAAAGCCAGGAAGAAAGATATCTTTCTCTCCGGCCAGTTACTATTGGTGCATTTGCAGAATCAAACAATATTAGGGCTAGCAGGGCAGAGTATGTATTGTCCTACACACTACACTCCTTTCATGGATGAGGAAATGAAGTGCAGCCTGTTCAGTTGACATGGTCCAGCTACATGGGGTGGGATGTGTGGGCTGCTGAAGCCAGGCAAGATGTTTCTCCATGACATTCCAGGGCTTTGGTGCCTGTTACAGCTTCCTGTGCCCTCTTCAAAGTGGTGCACAAAACAGACTTTTTTTTTTACATTTTAAAGGGAGTTTATTTTCTCATATAACTTAAAAGTCCAGCAATAGGGTAGACTTCTGATGAGGCTTCATTCAGCACTTCTGCAATGTCACCAAAACCTCCATGTCTCCTCATCTCTCTGTTTTCCACTGAATGCTTTATCCTAAGACATGCTCCCCTTGTGGTTGAAGAATGATCACCAGAAGCTTTCAGGGGTTCATTCTTCTTCGTTCATGTGCAGAAGGAAGAGACCTGACTCTTCTCGCAGCTCTCTCAGAAAAGCAGGGTCTCCCCACTATATTTCCTTGGATCTCACTGGTCCAGGTTGTGTCATATATCCAGCTTTGAACTAATCACTATGGCAGAGAGTTAGGATACACGGATTGACTTGGAACAAGAAGCTAAAATAAAGACTACAGAGGCCAAGGAAATATCTTACTGAAAACCCATTCTGTAAGGAAAAGCTTATTATCGTTAAATATGCAATAATAATGACCACTCCTTCAGTTTCTATGTGGCAAGTACACTGCACATCTGCACTATTGCATGTAGTCTTCACAGCAATCCTGAAAAGCAGGGACTGTGGGCATAATGGTGACCACTATAGACAAGGAAGTCACTTGCCTTCATTTTCCAGATGAAGAAACTGGATTATGGAGAAGTTAAGTAACTTGTCCTGAATTACTCAGTAAGTGACCATGCCAAGATTGAAACTCAGGTTGGCTTGTCATGTCTAAAATTTGACACAGTTGCCATCAGAATTTATTGCATAAGATTCTTAGTAGTTTCCATCTCAGTGGTCCTATTCTCATTATATTAATTTTTAATCGTGATCGACACTTATTGGATGTGTTCTATATGCCAGATCCTATTCAAAGCCAAAAGAGATACAAAATGAAGTCTCAGCTTTTAGGATTGGGGCCTCTTATCTAATACTCATGACTTTATTTAGGTATTACGTACTGTGGATCATAGTTTTAAGCTATGACTTAAATGCCTGGGTATTCATAGATAGTACATAAGTTGTAAGCCCTCTGAGGATTCTGAGTACTGATGTAACTTGACCTCTTATTTATACAGTGTAAGAGATTTCTTGCTGAGAAAGGAGCCAAACTAGAAACTCTTGAGAAATTTGATTTTGGTCATTTGGCTGGTGCTACTTCACTGTTTTTTATTTACCCTTTGGCTGTAAATACTCAAAACAGACTTTTAATGTGCAAAGGTCAAGTATAAAAATGGAATAGAAGTCAAGGGTCCTGGGTTCTGTTTACTGACCCTAGGAAGCTGCCCCAGGAAGCTCTATTCCCTGTGCCGTTTGTATGCCCAGAGCTTTCTGCTTTTCTACACCTTTGTTCTGGTTGTTCTTTCTACCTGGAATGTATTGATTTCCACTGTCATGCTATCCCCATCTCAAATCTACCGCTCTCCTCCAAACTCTGGGGACTGTTATCAGTGGCATTATTTGTGCCTAAGCTTTCTCTTCCCCTATTTGACTCAAGAAAATCCCTTGAGTCTGTTGGGTTCTGTTTACTGACCCTAGGAAGCTGCCCCAGGAAGCTCTATTCCCTGTGCCGTTTGTATGCCCAGAGCTCTCTGCTTTTCTACACCTTTGTTCTGGTTGTTCTCCAAACTCCGGGGACCGTTATCAGTGGCATTGTTTGTGTCTAAGCTTTCTCTTCCCCTATTTGACTCAAGAAAATCCCTTGAGGAAAGCATCCATGTCTTATGAAACTTTTCTTACTTTTTAAATCCAGGGAAAATTGCCTGTTTATCCAATCTCTGTGAATATCTTGGGGGACTGGGCCTACATCATGAGCAGCTAACACAGGATGGCCTAGAATAGAGTAGGTGCTCATTAAATGTGGTTAGAATGAATGATACTCATAAATTATTTATTACATATTTTTCTTTAAAATGTTTGAAAAGCTTGGGATCCTGTGATGCCTAGCAGTACATGTGAAAGTGGAGGTGGGAGAGAATGGTAAAGTGATCAGGGGATAATTGAAGAGTTAGATGAACCGTCAACTTCCTCTGACCACCCTCATCCTTTAGTTGTTCTTCTCTAACAGCAGAGCTCACTTGTGCCATTTGGCTTGGACAGTACTCTAATTAAACTGGATCAATTTACTTAAACTGAATCATTACTACTATACTTAAACTTTATTTATATAGAATACTTAAATTTATACTCTACCTAAATGGAATCGGTGCTTAGCCTAAGCACTGAACTCAACTTAAACTGAATCAATACCACAATTTAAATATACTTAAACTAATCACAGGATGGTTATTTTTGTTCTCTTTTCCAAATGGAAAAATCCAGCCCTGTGGCTCTTTAACCACTAATGGGAGATATATATTTGAGCAAGGCCTTGAGAGGTTGGTCAAGAGAAGGGGGATGGAAAACCCTCCTGCATGCTTTACATGCACTACAATTATGATGACATGACAGACCATGAGATTAGCACCTTTATTGTCATTTTACAGATATGGGGTGTGAGTGACCTGCCCAAGCTCAGCTCGCTGATAAGCATAGGAGACAGAGTTTAAAGTGAGGGCTGTCGACTCACATCTCTGCTAATTCTACCACCCCTCATGTCTTCCCAAGAATGAGAGCTTGTCCTTGTCTTTTATCTTGTGTGAAGAGTCTGGGGATTAGCTAAATCATTAAGTAACCTAGAGAGAGAGAAAAAAAAAAAAAAAAAAACAGAGCAGATTTAGCTCCCAGGCCCTAAAAAAAGTCCCCATCCAACCTCCCTCTGAAAGTTGCTTCTGCTTCAGTACATTTTTACGTATATGCTTCTTCTCTGAAACATCTACCGAAGCCAAAGAATAACAAAGTGTGTTATTTGATGATGATTGTATTGGTTGACTTGTTAGTAGGTAGATTAGTTTTCCCTGTTTAATAGATGAGGAAACTTACTGTCAACCATAGTGACAAATGTAGCTATTATTTGTTTACTTTTTACTGTGGGCCAGGCACAGTTATAAACACTTTACTTGCATCAGCACATTTAACCATCTATAGGAATAGATACCATTATTTCCTTGCTTCATAGTAAGGGAAACTGAGACATAGAATGGTGACTGAATTGTCCCAGGATTCATAGCTGCTAAGTGCAAGTGGTGGAACAGAGATCCCAGCTCAGGTAGGTGGACCCCAGAGTTCATGCACATAATCACTGTACAAAGATGTTGAATGGCTTGCTTAGGGTAGAGAGTTTGGTACACAGGGAATGGTAGACATAGATCAGATTTAAGGCTCTGGCTTCAATATCAATGTGCTTTTTAGCATTCCATCACTCTAGGTTACATAAGAATATAGGTTTGGAGTTAGATTTTGGTTTATTACTTGCCCCTGTGTGGTCCTGGACAAATCCCTTAATCTCTTTGTGCCTCAATTTCTTCATCTGTTTCATGAAAATAACCATGCTATGGTCTGAATGTTTGTATTTTCTAAAAATTCATATGTTGAAATCTTAACCCCCAAGGTGATGGTATTAGGAGGTGAGGCTTTTGGATGGGTGACTAAGTCATGAGGGTGAAACCCTCGTGAATGAGAGTAGTGTCATTATAAAAGAGGCTCCAGAAAGTTCATTCACCCCTTCCACCCTGTGAGGGACACACCAAGAAGGTGCCATCTATGAACCAGAAAGTGAACCCTCACAAGACACTGAACCTGCCAGTGCCTAGATCTTGGACTTCCCAGCCTGCAGAACTGTGAAAAGATAAGTGTCTCGTGTTTCTAAGCCACCCAGTATAAGGCATTTTGTTATAGCAGACCAAATGGACTAAGACAGGTCGCAATCCATATATCATAATAATTTTAAAGGATTAAATTTGATAATATGTATGACAGCTTAGTATACCACCTGTTTCTAGAACATACTTAAGATATGTTGGCTGCAATTATTTTTTAAGGTTCAATGTTGAAACATTAGTGTTTATTCACTCATAGGTATCTTCATTAAAATATGAAGTGTCTCCCTGCAGTGGAAAGTTTCATGGGAACTAAAAGTCCTGGGCTTGCTTCTGGCTCTGAGAAGGGTATGTAAAAGACCCTAATGCTTTTAATCTAAAAAACAGGAAAATCCAAGAGGCTATGTTTCTGGTGGAAGGTAAAACAAGAACTAGACAGACCACCCAAGGCTCTTGCTAAATGGCTAGATGGACAGAGTGCCTCTAGATGCTAGGAGATCTGTGTGAGGTAATATGTAAAGGTGGCATGTCAGAACATAGGAAGAGAGAAGAAAAGTGAGATTGGAGAAATTGCTTTGTCTGAGGCAGGTAACTCTAGCTTCTTTGTCTGAGGCCTCTGAGACCTCTGACAAGGATGGCAAAGGCAATATTAAAGAAATGTAGCTTGAACAAATGAAGAGTTTCTTGAGATCGCCTAAGCTTTCCAAGGTAAGAGACTATCTAGAGATGGGGCCAAAGATGTTGACAGAAACATCAAATAGGTATGTCCTATCAAGTCCCTTATGTACAATTTTTTTGAGGCACCAAGAAAGGTGCTTGTTAATATATAAGCAACTGCTTATGATCGTGATATTAACACTAAAAAGAAACTCATCTCCAAAGCCTGCTGTAATGATCCAGTTTGCTTTAACCCAAGTTGCTTCATTTGTAAAGTGCCACTAGTAATGCTTAATTTGTGGACTATTAACTGAGATAAATAGAATGCACAGTTTCAGGGATGTAGTAGATGCTCAAAAATGATAGTATCATTGTTATTATAATGATTAATTCCTGAATAATAACCACCCCCATTGTCACCACATGCTTTACTGTGGTAAAACCTGCAGCAGCTTGGATAGATGGAGAACCCAATCAACTCTTGTCAACAAGGCTCGAGATGATAAATTAAGGTGAAGCCAATGGGTCTGGTATGATGGCTTCTTAGGGCTCATCTTGAAGTGCTTCGGTGAGGTCTGTTTTGTTTTGCTCTGTTTGGGATCATTTCTTTTGCCACTCCAGCTATGTAAAGATAATAATCGCACCAATGGAACTGGTGACCTTTCACCCTCCCTCCCTTTGATAAAGTCTCATTTTCTAGCAAAACTATGACAAATGTCTCTTCCTTCACCTTTAGTAAACTAGCAGATAATCTGTCTATTATACTTAATATCCTTACCCCCCAAAAGCCATTGGTATTTGTCTTGGATTCCTCTGAATGAGATGAACATTATATCTCTAACCTATGAAAAAGCTTTGCTGTTTTGCCGTGTTGGTGGAGTTAAATTTGTTTTCACAGCTGGTTGTACTTGGAGAAGGGTTAGCCGCCGTCTTGAAGGTTCTACCACACCAGTTCATCACTGAGCCTGCAGTGTGGTGGGGGCTTTGAGCTGTTAACGGGAGGCACAGAGGGAAGTCTAAATTAATCATTTATAATTTATTTATACTTTTTTTTCTATCATGGAGTAAAATGAGCAGATGCCAACATTTCTAGGGCCAGGGCTGTCTAGATGATATGATGTTTGATAACTGACTCCTGATATTTATCGGCCAACAAGACCAATCTGTGGGACTAATAAACAAACCATATACTTACAGCCCACTTCATCATTTAGGGCTTGGTTTTCCTATTCATGGTCTCAATTGATTGCTATAAAAATCCAGTGAGTTAGAGGCTGCGTTCTTCTGTCACCATTTTCCAGGTGAGGAAACAGAAACTCAGAGGTGGCTATGTGGTTTGCCTGAGGTCACATAACAGGTGGATATCTTGCATCCCTATCTCCTAACCCTAAGAATGGTACTATTTCCTTTACTACATTGAAAGGAAAGCACAATACAGTGGCCTTCCCTGCCACAGAGTTCTGTAGTCTGAATGTTTACACCCCTACGAATGTCATATGTTGAAACCTAACCACTAAGGTGATGGTATTAAGAGGTAGGACCTTTGGGAGGTTATTAGGACAGGAGAACTCTGCCCTCATGAATGATACTACGAAAGAGGCCTGAAGGAGGGTGTCTGTCCCTTCTGCATCTGAGGATGCAGCAAAGAGGTGCCATCTTTGGGGCAGAGAGCGGCCTTTGCCAGACACTGAATCTGCTGGCTCCTTCATCTTGGGACTTTCCGCCCTCCAGAACTGTGAGAAATAAATCTATGTTGTTTGTAAATCACACAGTCTCGAGTATTTTATTATAGCAAACTGAACAGACTAAGACACAGAGAAGTCAATTGGATTATCTGCCCCTTCTACAGCAGGGCCAAGAATTCTCATTGTCCTGTCATTCAGTGCCATCCTTGATTCAGGAATTACAACCAGCCTTAAAGAGCACCTGTGCAACATCAGACAGTTTCTGGGTACTAAAAATGTTGAGATGTAGTAAGACATAGAAACTGCCTTTCAAAGAGCTTTCATGCTAAAGTTGCTCTATCCAGTATGGTAACCACTAGTTGCATGTGGCTATTTAAACTTAAATTACTGTTGACCCTTAAATAAGGTGGGGTTTAGGGGGTGCTGACCCCCAATAAATCCACATATAACTTTTGACTCCCCCAAATTTACCTATTAATAGTTTGCTGTTGACTAGAAGCCTTACCAGTAGCATAACCAGTCAATTAACACATATTTTGTATGTCATATTATGTACCATATCACTACAATAAAGTAAGCTTGAGAAAAGAAAATGTTATTAAGAAAATCATAAGGAAGAGAAAATATATTTACTGTTCATTAAGTGGAAGTGGATCATTGTAAATGTCTTCATCCTCATTGTCTTTACATTGAGTAAGCTGAAGAGGAGGAAGAGGAGAAGTTGGTCTTAGTATCTCAGAAGTGCCAGAGGCAGAAGAAAACCTGTTTATAAGTGGATCCATGCAGTTCTAACCAGTGTTGTTTAAGAGTCAAGCATAATTAAAATGAGATCAAATTAAATATTTAGCTACACAGTTGCACTGGCCACATTTCAAGTGCTCATTAGCAACATGGGGCCCATGGCTATTGTACTGGATATCACAGAAAGTTCTCTGGGATGTCAATGGTCTAGAGCAGGGGTCCTCAAACTTTTTAAACAGGGGGCCAGTTCACTGTCCCTCAGACAATTATAGAGTGTGCACTGTGGGCCCGAGACGAGTTGGCTGCTAAGCAGGACAGGCAGCAGCGGCAAAAACACCCAAAGGGATGGATAAATGTGCTAGGTGGCCCGCATGTGGCCCATGGGCCCTAGTTTGAGGACACCTGGTCTAGAGTGAAAACAGGTAGGCTGGACCAAGGAGGTGTCTACTAAAGAAAACAATCTTGATAACATAATATATGCTTATTATGAAACATGATAACTTTTCCCAATAGCACTGATTTTGAAGGTTTTTTTTTTTTTTAACCCTATGCTAGTTAGTAAGATGATGTGACTAAGAATTCATTCAATTGACACATATTTCATCTTCTAGTATGTGCACTGTTTTAGACACTGGGAAGATAATGGTGAATAAGGCAGACAAAGTTCTGCCTCATTTCAAAGAAAGGCAAACAATTAATGGAAAAATGAACAGGAAAATATTGTGTGGGAATGATTAAGGATAAGTAGGAATTAAAATATGGTGCTGTTTTAAAAAGTACCTGTCTATGACTTTAGATAGGGTGGTTGGGATTAAATATTACCTGAGATCTTAATGACATGAAGTAACCAGCTATGAAAAAATCAAGGAAGATCAATATAAATCGTGGGGACAGCCAGGAAGAATGTTCTTGGAGGGCTTAAGGGATTATAGAAAGGACAACTCTCCTGACGCATAGTTTTTGTTTGTTTGTTTTGTTTGTTTGTTTTGTTTTATTTTATTTTTATTTCAGGATATTATGAAGGTACAAACATTTTGGTTACATTTTATGTCTTTGCCTTACCCAAGCGAGGATTATAGGCATGCCCTTCCTCTCTCCAATGCTATAGTTTAAAATTGGAAAATAGTTCTAGATGTTAAAGAAGTAAGCAGGAACCAGAAAGAATAAGAAGTTTGGATTTATCCTAGTGAGATGGAAAACTTGTAAAAATTTTGAAGCAGTAGTGTGTGGCATGATCAGATGTACAATTTAAGAAACAACTCTGTTCACAATATGGAGACTGGATTATAGAGGAGTACGAGTGAAGGGGGGAAAACTAGTTGGTAAACTATTGCAACAGGTCGAATGAGAGAAGATAGTGATTTGAATCAGGGATAATGGAGAGAAGTGGCCAGCTTTAAGATGTGCTTTAGAGGAAGAGTCAATCAGATACACTAATGGATTGGGTGGAAAGGAAGAGAAGATATACCCTAAATGTTGGACTTAAGAAATGGGGCTGATCTTGGCACTATCTAGTAAGACTGAGAAAACTGTTGGCTGTACTGAAAAGGAGGAATCAAGAGAATTAAGTCTGAGATGCATATTGAGAAATCAGGTAAAGATATAAAATAGTAGTTATATATGTTAATTTTGAAAATAATTTAGGACTTGAGGAAACATTTTGGATTCTTTATATGTCAGTGATGTTTAAGGCTAAAACACTGGGTAAATGAGAGTGTGAGTGTTGAGAAAAGACAAAATCCCAGAACTGAGCCAAGGGTCACAAGGAGAGAAAGAAATCAGGAAAGAAGTGCTCCAGGGAGGAAAGGGGGGAAATCAGAAGCATGTGGTATCACTGGAGCCAAGGGAGAAGAGGGTTTCAGAAAGGATGGAGTCATCAACTGTGTCAAGTAACGCTATGAGATCAAATCCAATAATAATGAAGTCATGACTGTAGCAGTATGTGATGTAGAGGTCATGTGAAACCTTGATCATTGAGGTGCTGATGCTGGTTGGAGGTTACAGAGGAGAAGGATACAGGGAATAAGTAGAAACAACAGCAATAAATAGTCTCTTTAAGACATTTTTGTTGTAAAAGAGAGAAGAGAAATGAAGCAACATTGGGTAATATATTTTATTGAAACATATACCTGTAATTTCATTATTCTACCATGTAATCAATTTAGAAAATTAATCATGAGAAATTTGCATTCTTTTTTTATTGAAACAAATCTTAAAAATCTGGCATGAATTTTATACTCGTAGACATCTCAGTTCAGACCAGCCACATTTCAAGTAGTCAATAGCCACAGTGGCTAGTATGTACCTTATTGGACAACACAGATATAGGGACCTGGAATGCTTGTTCCAGATGCTATGTGACCAAGGGGGTTGCAGAGACCACCTCAGGGATCTTTAATTGCTGGGAATACCTTTCTTTTCCAGATGTTGGTATTCTATCTCCTATTATTCCTTCAGAATTGTTTTATCATTTTCAATTTTTTTTTGGTATAATTTTAATATTTTCCCTCTCAGGCACTCAAAAGCCTCTGATAATTGAATTGCAAAAATTTGTCATCTATGAGATTTTAATGCTAAACTTGACTTACACAGTTAAGAGTAGTGTTTAAGACCTTGGTATGTAAGAAGAAAAAAACAAGACAAACAACATAGGCTAATCCTTTTTATGTCCATAGTTAAAAAAATGTGGAGTACTGGGAGATGAGGATGAAGAGAATTGGTAGAACATTGGCAAATATGTTAATATTGTGACTTGTAAAGTCTTTTTAAAAATTGGCCTTTCTGAGTCCAACTCAAACCAGGATATTAGAAGCAGATGAAATCTGTTTCTGAGACTTGACTATCTTGCCTCTGGGAATTTGAATATTCATCACTAATATAAAGACAGTTTCAGGCAGCAGTTACAAACATAGAGTCAGGTACAGAAAAGATGTTTAATGGTGATGCATTCAAGTGTGTTGAAGATCCACAAGATAGTCTCAAAAAATAGGCAAATATTAATATATATTGGGTACTCACTTAATGATTGTATTTGTTCATTTTGACCAATGGTGACATTATTTAGTTATTAAAGACTTCAGTGATTTGGCAAGAGTTTCTCAAATAACAGAGATGAATGACAATCCTTGTTTTCAAAGAACTCCAAAGCAAGTTGGAGAGACTGACAAGCATACATTTAAATAGAAGGTGACAAATTCCTGGACAAAATGAGGCAAAACATGTCATAGCAGCAGAGAAATTGATGCAGGTTTTAAATGTGGAAGTTTTGGCAAAATATTTATGGTGTAATGTTTAACAATGTTTCATTGGTGAAAGAAATAGTGAGATTTGAACAAATATTTTGGCAATTTGTGAGTGTTTTTTGTTCTCCTACTCCATTAATCTATGTATTCTTCACTGTTTGCATGGGTTTGGGACCTTGTTTCCACTGAATGGGTCAATCCATTTATTTCTCTGGATTTGTGCCAAAGTAATTCTTAAAAAACTGATTATAGTCCACTGTACCAAAATATTTATATGTCAAGTGGTGAGAAAAAAAATTAATCAAGGACTGGGTAAAATTGCAGCTGATGTGACCAGGATTGAAGCCAGGAAGAGACAAAGATATAAGGTGGCCAAGGCAGTTGAGGAGGGGAGGTAAACAAGGAGGTCAAAGGGCAGTCAGAGCCAAGCTAGAGTTGGTGCTTACAGTCAGTCGGGTAGTCGGTTAGTGTCAAGAGCAAGCTTTGCTGAGATATTGGTTGCATAACAGGCATTAGCAACAAAACAAAACAAAACAAAACAATATATCAAGAACGATGGGTGACGGGCTTCTCAGTGTTGGAGAAGGGAGTTAGAAATATGGAAAGGCAGAAAGCTAGACCATCTCTAAAGCTTAGGCTGTCATTGGAGGTATTGGAGTAAACTTATGGTTTTCAGTGTCTAGGCATGGAAATAAACATAAAAGCAACTGAACCTATATAATATACATGTAGATACACACATATTTCCTAGCTCTGTCTAATAAGAGGGCCCAACAGCAATCAGATCCAAGTAGCAATGAGTACGTCTATAGTGCAGCTCTTGCCTCATGCGTATCATTCTCTACTAAAAGGAATGAGGATTCCTTATAGAAATGGATGATTCAGAGTTTGGGAAAACAAAAATAAACACTGACTATCTTAAGAAATCACCATAGACTGGGTGGCTTAAGCAATAAACGTTTATTTCTCACTTGTCCGCAGGCTGGGAAGTCCAGGATAAAGTGCTAGCAGATCAGGGTCTGGCAAGAGCTGGCTTCCTGCTTTGCAGATGGCCAGATTCTTGTTGTATCTTCATGTAGCACAGAAAGAAGAGAGCCCTGATCTCTTTTTCTTCATACAAAGGCACTAATTGCATTCATAAGGGCTCCATACTCAGGACCTAATCACCACCCAAGGCCCCACTTCCCAATACTATCACATTGGAGGTTAGAATATTGGGGGAACACAAATATTTAGTCCATAGCACTGAGCGTGGAACGTTTTTGACAGAAAGATGTGTTCAAAGCATAATGATGAAATGTCCAAAAGTATACAGCAGTCAGCTTGAAGGGGCTTCCACTGGCCAAATCTGGAACAGACTGAACATCAAAATGACATCATTGGATTTTAATTTACTGAATAAATAGGAATCCATGAGTCCATACAGATATAAATGAATTAATGGAGAAAAGAGAAAGCTTTTCCTAGTAGAATGCCAAGTAACAAATATATGTGGAGTGACAGAATTATAAAATCTTCATTTAATAACCTTAGTAGTAATAAGTGATTACAGTAAGAATCATCAATGAATGCTAAAAATAATGGGTGGAAGTTTAATGAGAAATAGGATATTGTCATAGTTTCAAAGTATCGCCCAACAAAATACTAATTACAAAGGAAGACAATTACTTTGCAGTGGAGAAACCTAGCAGACACAAGTTTAACCATGTAATCATAGTTCACCTTGTCAATACTGGAATAAATCAATATTCTATAGCACTTATCAGGATACTGAAAGCATAACATCCTTTCTGTGATATTGCTATTCCAAATACATGACCTAAATATAACCCTGAGGAAGTACTGAGTCAATGTTAATTTTCTGACTTTGAGGGCTACCATGCAGTTATGTAGGAGATTTTAAATTAACATCAACTGTTTCATGGAAAAAAAATATTATGTGTACATGTAACATGGAAGAAAAAGAGAGAGACTAATACAATAAGGATCATGAAACATTAACTGTTAGGGAATGTGGGAAGTTTTTTGTATTATAATTGCAACTTTTCCATCAGTTTGAATTATTTATTTGATAAAATAAATTTAGGAAACAAAACAAAACAAAAAACCCAAGATTCCCAGTTTTGATGATTGCCTAACCTTAAACTAAGTTCCATTTTGGTTTTGATAAGGTAGCAGGAAAGATGAGACTATTGAACGTAGGAGTAGTAGATATGTTACCCAGTTCTGGCCACTGAGATGAACGAGCAGTGAGGCTGGAAAGTCTTCGAGGAAAGATTCTCCTCTATAAAAACAATGAGCCCTTTCAGCAGAAATTCCCTATTTTATGGTCTACTTCTGTGGACCCCAACCCCTGGGCAGCAGACTGGTAGTTGTCTGTGGCCTTTTAGGAACCAGGGGGCACAGAAGGAGTTGAGTGGTGGGCCAGCCAGCGAAGCTTCATCTGTATTTACAGCCGCTCCATGTCATGTCCATCAGTGAATAAGCTCCGCCTCCTATCAGAGCAGCGGGCAGCATTAGATTCTCATAGAAGCAGAAACTGTACTGTAAACTGCACATGTGAGGGATCTAGGTTGTGCGCTTCTTATGAGAGTGCCTGGTGATCTGAGGTGAAGCTGAGGTGGTGATGCTAGCGCTGGGGAGTGACTATGAAAAACAGGTTATCATTAGCAGAGAGATTTGACTGCACAATAAATATAATGAGCTTGAATCATCCTTAAACTATTCCCTCCCCAACCCCAGTCCATGGAAAAATTGTCTTCTGTAAAACTGGTCCCTGGTGCCAAAAGGTTGGGGACTGCTGGTCTACTGGATCCTTGCTCTCCACCCCCAATCCCACATCTAAATGTACGTGCATAAGTATGTGATACTTGGAGCAGTGGCAGCCATGGGTAGTCATGAGATCAAGTGACTTTTAGAGATGCTAACCCAAAGCCCTAATATTGTTTTGACACTTAACCAACACCAATAGCAATTATTTGTTTCCAGACCTCTTGTTATTACAGAGCAACTAAAACCTGATTCTACACCATTTCTAATCAGATATTGTTATGTGCAACTAAAGGTATTCCTCACAGATACAGGCAACTTTAGCAACAACGTCAATGACTTCAACAAAGGACTTATTGGAAAGATATGAGTCAACAGTCTGGAAAAGCATGACCTAAGGTAGTACCAAATAAACATTGTGTTGGATTTCCTGAGGAAAATGAACAGCTTACTTCAAGTATGGCTTTGTAGTCACAAAGATTGGTCAGAATTTTTAAGGAAACAGCAACATTTTGTGTGTGTGTGTGTGTGTGTGTGTATATATGTCATTGCTTAAAAATGTTGTAGGCATTCTGAGTACTTTATTAAAACTGAATCTAAAGAATACTTCCTTGAGGCCCAGTTCAGTTTTGTACCTGTGGAGCATGTACCTCGTATAAGGACTTTCAAGAAATATTCCTCCAGCATTTTTGTAAGAATATTAGAAATGCACTGCTGCCTGAATATTGGGAATTGACTTGTATACCAGGATGTAGTCATATGTTAAGACAAAGATATTTTTATTGAAATTTTGTGCATTAACTTTCCCTTCTTTCATTTTTATTTATTTTTTTTTTTTGGTAAGTTTTGTATAAACTTAGATTGTCCTATGTTCTCAAATTTCCAGTTAAAACATTAGACCTGACATTATTTATTTGAAGGATTCACATAACCCAGTAGTGAAAGACAGGCAACTACTGTGCAGCATTTTGGAGTTAGCATTAAAAAAGAGCAAGTGTTTCTAATAATAGAGCAAATTTATAACAAACTCTTCAGTTGAGAGGAAAACGTGGTATGACTCCACACAGCAAATTCTCATGGGAAAGTGGAGATTCATTTATTTTTAGCCAAAACTATTTCCTATCAATAAATCTACGTTTTGTCTAGCACTTTGCCCCAGATGAAGCAGCTGTCACATGGCAAGGTTAACACTAGAACCCAGGGTTCATCATTCTGATTCTGATGTTCTTTCTGCCATAGAATTAATGGGATTTTATAATTTATTCATGATGTTTTCCTTCTTTTTAAATAAAAATTGTTAATAATTACCATAGATCATTTAATATAATCTTTAACGCTTTATATATTTATATATATTAATTTATTGAATTTTCACAAAAATTTTTTTGTAGTAGCCATCATCTAACTCCTGTTTATGGATGAAGACATCGTTAAATGAAAAACTTCACACAAATTAAATTTAGAAGCATTTAATTGAGGCAGCCCCCAGAATGAGAATAGGCTCCGAGTGATGCCAGGGCTGCCACATGATTGAATATTCATTTATGGATAGAAAAGGAAAATGACATGTAGAAAATGGAAATGAGGCACAAAGACAGGTAGCTGGCTGCTTGGCTTCTGTGATTAGCTGAGACTCAGCTGTTCATTACAATAACAAATTTGTAAGTTAGGTTTTCAGTTTGTTTACATACTCAGTTAGGTGGCAGATTGTTGCATAGGATTTGTAGGGAGGCTGGAAGCCCAAATTTAGTTCGATTTAACAGTTTTGAGAGGTTGACCAAAATTTTAAATAATGTCACTATCTGTCATCATTGTGAATGGGCATATTTGGTCTCAACTCTAACTGGGCAATAGCAGAACAATGGGACTTGTAAAGTGACAGCAAGGAGACAGAACAATAGAGGGTAAAAGCACAACAAAACAAAAAAACCTGACTGGTAACATCAGGTCACTTCCCTGCAAGGCTTAAAGTAGAGGAGACTTTCTTATGGTAACTCAGGTAAACTGAAAAAAAACAAATCAAAACAAAACTTGTTTGTTTTGGGATATCTCTGCTTGCTTAAAGTTTCAATTTGAATGTGTGGCATTTAGCATGACTGACTCCATTTTGGTTTGGTCTGATTTGTTGGGGCTGAGTGAAGGATTCAGTCCAAAACAATGGTCTCTCATAATTGTACTTAACAGTACCTCTCTTTTGATTAGAGTCTTAAATAGGGGAGAATATTACCAAAACTTAGGACATTAACACTACTTTGAGTTGGCATCACTTTGGGTGTCTGGTCTCAACACAATCATTCATAGGTAATGGTATCCTCATTATCACACATTTCTTTGAGATTTTGTCATTCCAGTCTCAAGAGACCATTTGACATTCTACAGGTGGCTGCATATGGACATTTAAAACTTTTGAGAGAATATAGTACAACAGGGAGACTATTACTACTATCAGGAGGATAATACCAAGAGTTTGGAATATGCTCCTTAGCTAGTGTCCCCATGAACCAAACTAAGAAAAATGAAATAGATCAAAAAATGATCCAGATTATGATGAAGATTTTACCTATTTTAAACAGACGGTTAGCCCCCTGCATTTGAGTCTTTATAATGTCTGATGTATTCATCCATGTGCAGCAAGAAGTATCAGCAACTGCAAAGACATCTTCCTGTTCTGCCCATCGGTAATCTAGAAAAATTCTACTATCTAGTACAACTGTAATAAGAGGATTTAAACAAATCTGTATGCCATCATAGCCTTTGAAGTACAATCTTCTATAGAGCCTACTGTGAAGGATAAACTTCCAATCATCACCTCATTTACATTTACTCCAAGCCATGGAAAACAAAAGAGACCTAATCAATAATGCCCATCCAGAGGTGTTAACACCTCATAGCAGTGTTCTTTTTAACCTGTGGTGTAAATTAAGAGAAGTAGACCAATGTTCTGTTTCTGATTATAGAGCAACAAAGGTACTATTAAAATTCCCAGCCCACAGGGACCCTTTATTTTCCATCTATTAAGGCATGACGTTTGCCATCCACAAGGTTGGATGCAAAATTCTCCACAAATAAAAGTATACCCGATGAGTACCACACAAGGTCACCTTTCCAGTTCTATTGCTAATGGATACATTATTTGGGATGGTGAAATTAGCAGCTTCTAGTCAATGGTCTAAGGCAGAGTTATTATAGGTTAAAAGAGTGCTATAATACCCTAGCACACAAGTCAGTTTGCAAGAAACTCCATTTAGACTTCTAATGCAAATCTGTCTTGGAATACACTCATTGATCTGGGTTCTTGTATCCCATGATTGGGTTAAATTAAAACAGAGGGTGAGAACAAGTAGGTCTAGAAGTCTTACTGTTAGTATAATTTGAACAGTTACATGAGGGGTGTTGCTAAAGTTACCCACTGGGTAAACTTAAGAATCTTTGAGGTCATATAAAAATACGTATTTGGCATAACAGATTCACTACTACAAGTTACTCACAGACGCTACATATTGTGAAATTCTAATTACAGAATTATCCTTCAGAGCCAAAAGGGTAGGCATAAGCAAGGAAAACTTTAAGCATGGCAAAATGTTCATGATGGCAAGAAAATCTTGATTTGTTATCTTGGAAAACTGTCCATATCTAGGATGCTATCTGTTTATGGGGAGAAACTTTGCTGGTTAGCTTTACCTTAAGGTCTGCAATAGTTGTACAGTTTCGAGAGTCTGAAAGGGGCTCTTGTGAGTGTGGACCTACGGTTTGAGGCCCCAAAGTACTGCTGTCGGGGTAGAGAGAAGAAATTGATATCATCCCTTCCAGTGGGATTGGAGAGCAATCTTTCTCTGATGTTTCCAGAAGACTCAGTATCCAGGCTCTAGATCATGGAAGGTTTGGGTGCCCTTGCTCAGTGGATCATAGCAAGCTTTTACCTGGAGAAAATATACTTTGACATAATTCAATGAAACCTTGCATTATTTAGTCATATCAGAGTTTAGGATAATGCAAGATATATGAAGTTCTATTATTAGGAACGTAGGCCTCCCAGTTACTATTTCATAAGGCATCAACTTATGTTTTCCAGTGGAAGTGGTTCCAATTGCCATCAATCTGCAACACCTTTTGGCCAAAGCAATCCAGTTGGTTCAGTTGGCTTTTCCTAATGCTATTGTATTTATAATATCTTATTTAACTGTTTTACAACTTGTCCAGTGAAACAAGTACATCTATAGTTGGAGATTTCTTCAGGAATGCTCCATGAAGGAAACATATTTTCTAATAACCTTTTAACTACTCTTATAGCATCAGCCTTCCTGCACAGGAAAGTTCCTTTACAACCAGAAAACATGCATTAAAAGTTCGGTTGAATGAAGTCCTTCTATAAATGTTCAAATAGCCCATTAGGTAGCAGAAATGTACCTGAAGTTTTCGTTGTTTTCCAAGGATCATGGATTTGACAGGCCAAACATCGGTCATAAACTATTTTAGCAATTTTAGAACAGTCATCAAACTGATATTTTTTTAATAATTTGAATTATTTATTTTCTCCCAGGATGAATTATCAGCAGAGAGCTTTTAATAATGAGAGCTTTAAGAACTCAGTAGGAACAAGCAGCTATCCAGGATCTCCATGATTCCACACTTAACATTTGATGTATACCCTCTTAAATGTCAGTTTTATTTCTCCAATTCAGGTACACAGCACTGTTTGCTAAATAGGTTGCTATAGGTAATTTGACTTAGATTATTGTGTTGATTCAAATTATATATCTTAAAAATTTCAGTACTGGCTGACTTAGCATAAAAATCTGCCAAATTATTTACTTGATGTTTAATTAATTATTTTTCTGCCCAGTGTTGGGTTAGTATTTGTATAAATCAGTTATTCTCTTCATTACAGTTCTGGGAATTCTTACTCAGTCCAATAGTATAATCTTAAGGTTTTTAAAAACCTATATTTATCAGATTCCTTTCCATCCTTTCTTTCCACAAATCTTTTTGAAGAGGAAGACATTTTGGACTGTAGTTGATTACAAATGCTTTTGGAGAAGAATCAAAATCAGTGTCTGTGGATGGTAAAGACTTAGAATGGCCAGGATTAATATCTGAGAATTCATTATAACTAACAATTGACAAGGAAATATGGTTATTTCTATGTCATAAAACATTTTAACACCCCCGCCCAGAAGATGGCGGATGAGAAACACCGCCAGACAGAGTGTCTCTGAAGAAAAGACAGATTCTAGCAGAAATTAGAAGAAAGAAGCAAGAAGACGAGCCTACATCGGATGAGGGTCGGCAGGAGGAGTACCTGAGACCACGGGAGACTCCACGGGAGGAGGTCGCGGAGGAGAACTGGAGGCTGGGACTCCCGGAGCAGCCCGGAGACCAGCGGGAAGGGTAGGTGGATCCGCCGTGTCCCCTCCCCTGCATCCCGGACTGCTGGTGGGCTCCCCAGCGAGCGGAGGGACCTGCAGACACCAGCCCAGCGACAACCGCCACCAGTGAGCGGTAAGCCACTAGTGGACTCGGTGCCAGGCCCCAACTCCCTCGAGGCACCTCCATGTGCACAGACCCGAGCCACATGGCAGACGCCATATTGCCTCCTCCTCCCCTCCCCCGACCCTACCGGCAGCTGCCCAGAGAGACAGAGAGACAATATAGCCACCAGCCTGAGGCACCTCCAGGGAACGGGACCTTCCCTTTTGGGGCCCTACAGCTGACTAAGGGGAACTCAGACTGTGAGCTCTCTGCCCGCCAGCCCTACCAGGTGCTGCTGGCACGGTGATCCCAGGAGAACCGGGCAGAGCCTGAGGTTGAGAGACATAGACCCAGCTTGGGCTCCCTGTGGGTGAATTGGGACAGGCACGCGTCTCCCTGGTGGGGACAAAGTTTGAACTCTGGGACCCAGAGGTCAGACCTGCAGACC
>VSMD01049078.1:0-40028 GCA_008750895.1 Mirza zaza
ATAAGTTGGTAGACAACAGGAGTGGTTGTTAGGGTCTACTCTGTTCTGAAGTTCTTATCTAACAAGGCTTTGAGGAGGATATACCTGGTCTGTATAGATTACTTGCTGTAAATTGACCTGTAACTTATAGATTTATGAGTCACAGCTCCACTGGAGAATGGAAATTGGGCACTGACATGGACTTTCCAAAGATATGATTTAGGAGATATAAAAATGGGGATACCCTGAAAATCAATAGTTTCCACAGGCTTACTTGTACTCACACATAGTGATTGTTAATTCAAAACCAAAGTGAATGTAAATGCAGAAAACAGAAGTTCCATTCCATAGTTCAAGGACTCCCAGATTCTGATGTTGCATCTGTGATAGTTGCTTTTCTTGTTTCTTTTTTCTTTATTTTTTTTCAGATTCTCTTCACTTTTATTATGAACAAATACAATCTTAGATCAGTGCAACTATCTTCAGAGTTGATATTAATAGAAATTATTCCAAAATTATTCTTAGATCACAAATAACTACTATCCCACATAAAAAGGGAAAAAAAATCCCACTCAATCAAGGAAAGGTATCCTGTGTACGTTTCCATGGCGATGAGCTTATGTGTTCTCAAACTGTGTGTTTGAGGCATGGTGTATAACTAGCTTTTCTCATTTCTTCCACTGATTGGTAGTAAAGCTCAGGTAAAATTGGGTAAGAATTGTATTTAAAGTGAGTCTTAAAGTCAGTGCATTCCCTCATAGGGTTGTTGCAAGGAGTAAATGAGTTAATATCTAAAAATCTCTTAGAATGATGTCCATGAACCATTATGCAAATGCCATATTAACACTATTATTGTTTCACAGTTTCACAAAACATTATTATATATGTTACTCTAGATGCTGGATGTGAGTGTTAGAGATGCAAATTGTTTCTTTCCACAAGTAATTCAAATCAAGGAGAAAGACATGCAAGACAACCAGAATAGTATGACAAAGTGCTGTAGGAGTTTCCATGTCATTTCTTTGAAGTCTTAGTTTGGAGTCCCCCAGTGGGAGAACCTGAGAACACCGAAGTGAATATAGGTAGCTTATTTTGGACATGATACTAGGAAACAGCAGTAGAGGAATGGGATAATGAGTCAGGGAAAGAAAAGCATTCAATAATGGGCAAGTTATCAAGCCAATTTCCACTGTGAATCATTGGGACGTATTCCTACTGGGCAACTTTGGGAGCCAGTGTAGAACATGAGCCTCAGAGTTATCCTAACCACAGAACAAGGAAGCTGGTGTTTTTATACACCGACTCCTATCAGTCATTAGTTGAGAGTTGCTAGGGGTTGAGAAAGAGGAATTAATTGCCTAATACTTCTAGCCTTCCTTGGCAGGGCAGCGTGAGCTCAGAGAAGGCCCTCAGGCAAAGAGGCACAGAAGCAGACAGTTGGCAGTTGATGGTTGGCCAGTGTACCTACGACAGTAGGCTGGAAGGGATGTTGACAGGATATGGACTCAGGCTGCTATACTCCACTGCTGCTGGCTTTTTATTACTGAAAATAGGAGGAGGAGGAGAGCCCTCAGTTGAAAATTTTAAGACCTAATTTGTATAAGTAGGGTAGATGGAATCGAAGTCAGGAGATTAATACGAAAGTTCTTATAAATAATCATTTCTGGAAACAAAACAATAAAAATATTACACTAAGTAAAATAATGTAAATACTTTATTTTATATTAGTATGATTAGTAATTCTCAATAACATTAACTTCCATTTATAGGCACTACTGAATGGTAATTATTTGGATCTTCATCTGTTGTCCCAACTAACTGTTCATTTTAGTTTATTGTTACTTTATTATCTGTTATGTGCACGGTTATTGTAGCCTTGCATCTGGTCTGATTCTGTGACCTGGGAGTTGTCTCCTGCCTCAAGGATCCACTTCATGCTTCCTGAGTTTCACTTCTCAAACCACAGGTCATTGCCCTTGTCTTCCAGCTACTTGATCCCATCTCACTAAGTGTTGGCCTCTCCATCTCAGCATCACACATTCTATACTCCCCTGAAGAACTGCTCCAGCATGAGCTTCATTTTCCCTCATTTGGCTTCCACTTTCCCAATGTGTCACCACAAAAATATCTTTTTCCTTATTCTCATTGTACATTCTTTTTCTATGCCTAATACCAGTCTTGAGTTTTTATAATTATGCAAAATCAGGCCTGATTTCACAAATATATCTTAAATATCTTCAATCATGTGCTAAGTGTTATGGAGGACAGATTGCTGATTAAAATAGACAAAACAAGCAGTGCCCTCATAAAACATAATGTTAATCCATGAAATAGCCATTGAAGAAAAATCACAAAAAATGTATCTATATTTGGATAGGAACAAGTGACTCTATAGTCTAACCCTGCCTGAATATGTGTGTGTGAGGCATGGGGGTGGCAGAAAGGATTCTCAGAAAACACACCTGATGTTTGCGCTGGGATCTGAAGGATGACTAGGACTGAGTTTCCTCCCAGTCTGGAATGCTCCACACAGAGACAACAAGCATGTGCAGTGGGAAAGAGCCTGGGGTGGGGTGGGGGGGGTGGCTAGAGCCCAGAGTGCAGCTGGGGCATGTACTGAGCTCAGAGGAAGACAGGGGCTAGATCAGGCAAAGAACTATGGATTTCTATCTTTACCCAAAGATCAGTGAGAAGCCTTCAGAGACTTTTAAATGAAGGGAAGTATAATTGGAATTCTGTTTTAACACAAGTGCTCCTGTATTGAGAAAAGATTGGAAGAGTATAAGAGTGAGAGCAGGATACTAGGTGAGAGGGTTGTTGCAGTGATCCATGTGAAAGATGATGGGATCTTAGACTAACTCAGTAGATAAAAAATGGAATAATATGGATGTGTTCAGCAGATATTTAGGAGATTAATCCCACAAAAGTAAAGATATCATCCTAAATGCCATAATGTATACAGAAGCACAGCTTGGACTGTTTCATACTTTATGATATAAATTCTAGCATATTTTTTATTTTTCAAATCAAATAAAAACTAAGTGAAAACTCCAGATGCTACATTAGCAAAAGTCTATTATCATGCTCTTGGGGTTTACCTGGATCAACAAAGGACCTTAGGCCTGACACAGGCCAAAAATGAGGGACACTAGTTGATCACATTTAAGTGGGGAAGTTTGATGTAGCCATGGCTACCTTAGCTCCTTATTGTCTCTTAACGTGTCATCTGATGAAATAGGTGCTGCTGGTCCTTGCTTCAGGGAATTTTTTGTAGAGGGGCAATACCTCCATGCTAAGCTTGGACACTCAGCTCCCATCACTCTTAGTAGGCAAAAGTACTGATACTATTCGCCACAGTCCTGACAATGAAAACATGCTTGGCCTGCATGAACTTAGGCATTCGTCCTTTGAAGAGGATATAACAACTAACCCTCTTGCTAATCCCAGCAGCCACACTGGCAGTTAGCTGCTTTCCTTTGTCAATTTACAAACCACAAAGGATTTATTCAGTAACTTCCTTTGATGAAGTACTTGATTTCCTTTCAGGAAGCCTCTGGTCGTTAAAATATATATGAAAACATTAAAAGGCTGTTTACTCTTCTTGAAGTATGAAGAATGGAAGAATACTCTTATTTCTTCTTAATGAATGATAGCAACCACTATTTACCACTCCAACTTCCCCCAAAGACAGAAAGGGAATTTCCGTGTACTTTCCTGCAGAAGTAATGCAAAACAAACCAGAGATTAGTTCTTGAGCCACTGAGACTAAAATGGATAGTTCGTATGCTCAGATTTTATGTGCTTGTGATTGGGGAGTTATTATATATAAATAGATTGCTATGGCATTCAGAGAAAGGCACAATGGGGTGCCCTTGAGGTGCTGGTGGGGATCAAAGGAAAACTTGCAAAGGAATAGAATTTGAGTTTGACCTTGCAGGCTGAACAAAAGCTTGCCCAGCACAAAAGATGTGTGTCTGGCATGCAGAGTGTCAGAGATGATTCTAGAAAAGTAGGTAGCAACCACATTGTGGAAGGCTTATAATGCCATATTTAAGAGTTCAGACTTACTTTCTTAGGCAATGAGAAAATAGAGTAAATTTCTTTCCTGTATTATTTAATCAGAGATCAAATCTGATTTGTATTTCAGAGAGTTGACTCTAGGAAAATCTTGTAGGATAAATTGGGAGAGAGGAACACCTGAGTTAAGGAATTCATTAGAGTCTATTGTTGTTGTCTTAACAAGACATTTGTTTAGTATCTCATGTGTACCAGAAACTATTAGCATATGCAATAAAATTTAGTGGTTGAAAATACACAGCAAATGGAAGTCAAAAGAAAGCCGGCATGGCGGTTCTGATTTCAGATAACTTAGTCTTCAAACCAACAAAAGTAATGAAAGGCAAAGAAGGTCACTATATAATGGGGAAGGGTACAGTTAAACAAGGGGACATAACAATTCCAAATATATATGCACCTAACTCAGGTGCAGCCAGATTCATAAAGCAAATTCTACTTAATCTAAACAAAATGATAAACAGCAAGGCCATAATAGCCAGCTGGAGACTTCAACACACTTCTGACTGAAAAGGACAGATCCTCCAAACATAAAATTAACAAGCAACGGACTTAAACAGAACTCTAGAACAAATGGGCCTGAATGACATTTACAGAACATACTACCCCCAAACCACTGAATATCTATTTTTCTCATCAGCTCATGGGATATCTCTAAGATTGACCATATCCCAGACCACAAAGCACATCTCAAAAAATTTAAAAAAAAATAGAAATTATACCATGCATCTTCTCAGACCACAGTGGAATAAAATTAGAAATCAACTCCAACAGAATCATCTCTATACAAAGTCATGAAAAACTAAACAACCTTCTGCTGAATGATTATTTTATTGAGGAGGAAATCAAGATGGAAATCAAAAAATTCTTTGAACTAAATTACAAAGGAGACACAAGTTATCAAAATCTGTGGGACACAGTTCAGCAGTCCTGAGAGGAAAACTTATATCCATAAATTCCTACATCTAAAAGACAGAAAGATCACAAATAAACAATCTAATGGATTATCTCACAGAACTGGAAAAGGATGAGAAAACCAACATCAAACACGGTGGAAGAAAAGAAATAACAAAGATCAGAGGAGAACTAAATGACATTGATAACAAAAAACCATACTGAAGATTAATAAAATGAAAAGTTGGTTCTTTGAAAAAATAAATAAAACTGGTATGCCTCTGGCTAGATTAACAAAAAGAAGAAAAGACAGAACTCTAATAAGCTCCATCAGGAATGAAAAAGGAGAAATTACAACTGATGCCACAGAAATACAAAATATCATTTATGAATACTATAAAAACCTCTATGCACATAAAATGGAAAATGTGGAGGAAATGGACAAATTCTTAGAAACACACAGCTTCCATAGGCTTAATCAGGAAGAAATAGAATTCCTAAACAGAGCAATATCAAGTATCAAAATCAAAACAGCAATAAAAAACCTTCCTAAAAAGAAAAGTCCTGGATCAGATGGTTTTATACCTAAATTTTACCAGACCTACAAAGAAGAATTGGTGTCCATACTGCTGAAATCATCCTACAACATCAAGAAGGAATGAATCATCATCCCCAACACATTTCATGAAGCCAACATTACCCTGATACCAAAACCAGGAAAGGATACAACAAGAAAACTACAGACCAATATCCCTTATGAATATAAATAAAAAAATTCTTAACAAAATCCTAGCAAACCAAATTCAAGTGCTTATAAAAAAAACAATCCATCACAACCAAGTGGGCTACATCCCAGAGATGCAGGGATGGTTCAACATAAGCAAATCTATAAATATAATTCATGGCATAAATAGGAGCAAAAACAAAAGCCATATAATCCTCTCAATAGATGCAGAAAAAGCATTTGACAAAATTCAACACCCTTTTATGATAAGAATGCTTAACAAAATAGACATAGATGGGGCTTACCTAAAAATGATACAAGCCATGTATGACAAACCCACAGCCAACATCATACTGAATAGGGAAAAATTGAAAGTATTCCCACTTAGAACTGGAACCAGACGAGGTTGCCCTCTATCACCACTTCTGTTCAACATAGTGCTGGAAGTCTTAGCCAGAGCAATCAGACAAGAGTATCAAATCAAGGGCATCCAAATGGAGCAGAAGAGGTCAAACTATCTCTCTTCGCTGACAATATTATCTTATATCTAGAAAATCCCAAAGATTCTGCCATTACACTACTGGAATTGATAAACAAATTCAGCAAAGTCTCAGATTACAAAATCAATGTACAGAAATCAGTAGCATTCCTATACACCAACAACAGTCAAACTGAGAAACAAATGAAAGACTTAATACCCTTCACAATAGCAACAAAGAAAATAAAGTACCTAAGATTATATTTAAGGAGGTAAAAGACCTCTACAGAGAGAACTATGAAACACTGAGGAAGGAAATAGTAGAGGATGTAAACAGGTGGAAAACCATAACATGCTCATGGGTTGACTGAATCAACATTGTTAAAATGTCTATACTATCCAAAATGATCTACAGATTCAATGCAATCCCTATTAAAATACCAACATCATTTTTCACAGATCTAGAAAAAATAATTCTACACTTCATATGGAACCAGAGAAGACCTCGTATAGCAAACACAATCTTAAGGCAAAAGAACAAATTGGGAGGCATCAATTTATCAGACTTCAAGCTATACTACAAGGCTATAGTATCTACAACAGCATTTTGCTGGCACAAGAACAGAGACATAGACCAATCGAACAGAACTGAGAACCCAGATATAAAACCATCCTCATATAGCCATCTAATCTTTGACAAAGCAGACAAAAACATACACTGGGGGAAAGAATCCTTATTCAATAAATGATGCTGGGAAAACTGGATAGCCACATGCAGAAGACTGAAACAGGATCTGCCGCTTTCACATCTCACAAAAATCAACTCATAGTAGATAACAGAATTAAAACTAAGCCATGAAAATATAAGAATTCTAGAAGAAAATTTTAGAAAAACTCTTATAGACATCAGTGTAGGCAAAGAATTTATGAAGAAGACTCCAAAGGCAATCACACCAAGAAGATAAATAAATAAATGGGACCTGAACAAATTAAAAAACTTCTGCACAGCCAAGGAAACTATCACGAGAGGAAATAGACAACATGCAGAATGGGAGAATATATTCACACGTTACACATCCAATAAAGGGCTGATAACTAGAATCTATTAGAACTCAGGACAATCAGCAAGAAAAAATCAAAAAACGTTATCAAAAAGTGGGCAAAGGACATGAATAGAAACTTTTCTTTTTTTTTTTTTTGAGACAGAATTTCACTTTATTGCCCAGGCTAGAGTGAGTGCCGTGGCGTCAGCCTAGCTCACAGCAACCTCAAACTGCTGGGCTCAAGCAATCCTGCTGCCTCAGCCTCCCAAGTAGCTGGGACTACAGGAATGTGCCACCATGCCCGGCTAATTTTTTCTATATATATTTTAGTTGGCCAATTAATTTCTTTCTATTTATAGTAGAGATGGGGTCTCGCTCTTGCTCAGGCCGGTCTCGAACTCCTGAGCTCAAACGATCCGCCCACCTCGGCCTCCCAGAGAGCTAGGATTACAGGCTTGAGCCACCGCGCCTGGCCGAATAGAAGCTTTTCAAAAGAAGATAGCCCAATGGCCAATAAACATATGAAAAAATGCTCAACATCTCTAATCATCAGGGAAATGCAAATCAAAACCACAATGAGATATCGCTTATCTCCAGTGAGAATGGCCTTTATCAAAAAGTCCCCAAACAATAAATATTGGCATGGTTACAGAGAGATAGAAGCACTCCTACACTGCTGGTGGGACTGCAAACTAGTACAACCTCTGTGGAAAGCAATATGGAGATACCTCAAAGAAATACAAGTAGAACTACCATTTGATCCAGCAATCCCATTGCTGGGAATCTACCCAAAAGAACAAAAGACATTCTATAAAAAAGACATCTGCACTAGAATGGCTATAGCAGCACAATTCACAATTGCAAAGATGTGGAAACAATCCAAGTGTCCATCAATACATGAGTAGATTAATAAAATGTGGTATATGTATACCATGGAGTTCTACTCATCCACAAATAACAATGGTGATATAGCACCTCTTGTATTATCCTGGCTAGAGCTGGAACCCATTCTAAGTGAAGTATCACAAGAATGGAAAAACAAGCACCACATGTACTCATCATGAAATTGGTTTTAAGTGATCAACACTTAAGTGCACATACAGTAATAACATTCATCAGGTGTCAGGCAGAAGGAAGGGGGGAGGAAGGGGTGGGTACATACACACCTAATGGTTGCAGTGTGCACCATTTGGGGCATGGACACACTTGAAGCTCTGACTCAGGTGGGATAGGGCAATATATGCAATCTAAACATTTTTACCCCCATAATATGCTGAAATAAAAAAAAAAGGAATGAAAGAAGGGAAATCACTACAGATCCCACAGACATTAAAATGATAACAAAGGAATCCTACAAACAAATAAACAAACAAAGATACAGACTCTGGAGCCAGTCTGCATAGATTTAAATCTTGACTCCTCCATTTACTAGCTGGGTGATCTTATGCAAGTTATTTAACTTTCCCATGCCATAGTTTCCTCATCTAGGAAATGATGATAATAATATAATAATAATATATATTGAGATTGTTATAAAGACTAAACACGAGTGCATTGAAAGCACTGGATGAATGGTACTTATTTTTACCTCTCTTTAAAAAATGTATTTCATTTTTTAATTGAGGTAAAATAGGCATATAAAATTTACCATCTTTACCATTTATAAGTGTCCAGTATTAATAAATACATTTATATTTGTTTTTCCTTCTTCATCCCCTTCATACTTCCTTCCCTTCCTGGCCTCTGGTAACCACCAATCTACTCTCTGTCTTCATGCTATCCCCTGTTTTAGCTCCCACATATAAATGAGAACATGTGGTATTTATTTTTCTGTGCTTTCTTATTTCATTTAACGTAACGCCCTCCAGTTCCATCTATGTTTTTGCAAATGAAAAGATTTCATTCTTTTTTTGTGGCTGAATGATATTCCATTGTGCATATATACCACATTTTCTTTATCCATTCATCCATCAATGGGCACTTAGGTTATTTCCATATTTTGCCTATTAATCAACATGGGAGTACAGATATTTCTCCAATATATTGATTTCCTTTATTTTGGATAGTGGAATTGCCAGATCACATGGTAGTTATATTTTTAGTTTTTGTCCATACTGTTCTCCATAGTGGCTGTACTAATTTAAATTCCCACCAACAGTGTAAGTGGGTTTCCCTGTCTCCATATCCTCACCAGCATCTGTTATTGCCTGTCTTTTTGATAAAGGCCATTTTAACTGATGTGTGATGATTTTCACTGTGGTTTTGATTTGCATTTCTCTGATGATTAGTGATGTTGAACATTTTTTTTTAACATACCTCTTGGCCATTTTTATGTATTCTTTTGAGAAATGTCTGTTCAAATCTTTTGCCCATTTTTAATGAGATTATTTGTTTTTTGCTATTGAGTTGTTTGAGTTCCTTATATATTCTGGTTATTAATCCCTTGTTAGATAGATGGTTTGTAAATATTTTTTTTCATTCTGTGGGTTGTCTTTTACTTTTTTGATTTTTTCCTTTGCTGTTCAGAGGCTTTTTTTCTTGATGTGATCCCATTTGTCTTGCCTAGTTTTGCTTTGGTTGACTATACTTTTGAGGTTCCATACAAAAAAAATCTTTGTTCAGACCAATGTCCCAGAGTGTTTCCCCAATGTTTTCTTCTAGTGGTTTCATAGTTTCAGGTCTTAGATTTGAATCTTTAATCCAGTTTGATTTAGCTTTTGTGTAAAATGAGAGCTGGGTTTTAGTTTTATTCTTCTGCATAAGGCATCCAGTTTTCCCAGTACCACTTATTAAAAAGACTGTCCTTTTCCCATTGTATGTTCTTGGCACCTCAATTCTAGGATACAGATACAACAGATTGTCTTAAAGTATACTTTTTCTAGACAAATTTCTCTTCTTTATTCTAAAGGTATTTTTGCCTCTGCCCTTGACCATACTTAAAGGACCATAGTCTTTACCCTGCAGCAGATGATATATGGTTGGGAAGCTGGGAGACCAGTTAAAATGGTGTTAATTATAATGATGCAGATGAGAAATAGCTTGAAATAAGATTCTACTCTTGGGGAGGAAGAAGAAAAAGGGGTTAAGTTATGAATAATAAAAGTTCTTCAAAAGAGAATTTAGAGAAAAAAAATTTTATTCCAGTGAATAGTGTGTAAACTGGGGAGACATAGCCTTCAGTGTAAAAGGAAGGTGTGAGGGTGTGTTCCAGAGAACAAAGGGAGGATTTGTCTTTTATAGACAACTTCGCTCCCAGGTTACCACTCAGTTCAGCTCATGCAAATGAGAAATTCAAATTTGCTGAGTTCTGATTGGTCAATACAAGTAACAGTCTATTTGTTGTTTCAGGCAGTGTAAACAGAAACAAGTGGCTATGAAATGCCAAAGTTAAGCAGATGTGTCAGTTTTCCAGGGAACTCAAAGCACATGTGTGACCTCTAGTTAACAATTGGTTACTTGGCTCTAATTTAGACCCAAATAGCCACTCAGGATTCATTTTATGGGACTGGCTCTTTCAAAGTTGACAACGTGATATTTGAGAGGTAGACTCAATAGAATATAGAGATGGATTTTATGTGGAAGGTGAGGTGAAAGGAGAAATTGAGGTTAATCTGTAGATTTCTAGTTTTGAACATGTCAATTTAGGGAAAACTATGAGATATCCACATGGAAAGAACCAATAGGTATCTCTTTAGAAGAAATTTCATCTGGAAGGGTAGATTTAGAAATCATCTCTATGTCATCTATCTGCATAAGGATGAGATTTCCCAGGGAGTAAGTATAGACTGGGAGGATCGGAAGTAACATGTAGATCTTTGTGGTACCCCAATGGTTACAGGGCAGATGGGAGAAGAGGAACCCATAAAGGAGACTACAAAAGGGTGGCCAGAGAGATAGAAGAAAAACCAGGAAAGAGTAATGCCACATGAGACAAATTGGAAAGAATTTTTAATGAAGCCAAATGCCACAAAGTGGCCAAATAGGAAAAAGACTGAAAATGTGTCTATTGCATGTCACATCAAGGGGCTTCCTCAGTTCTTTTAATTGAGTGGTGAGACCAGAAGTCCTACTGCAATGAATAGAAAGGTGAGTGGAGTGAGGAAGTCAAGGCATTGATTTTAAACTACTCTTTCAAGATGTTCGGCTATGAAAATATGAAGGTTGGATGGTTAGTTTGGAGTTAGTGTGATAGGCTTTACAAGATGGTGGAGTTTGAGAATATTTATTTACTGATTAGAAAAATGCTAGCAGAGGGAAAGATGTTGAACATACAGAATGGAAAGGAAATAATTGATGGAACGAGGAGCCATCCTTATTTCCTTATTCTTAGAACAGGGGCATGTTCTAAACACTTATCATCTTGCATTTGTTATTGAATATATGATTTTCTATTTCTGAGATGGACATTTGCAGATTCAACAAATTCTGCAAAACTTCTCTTTGGATTGTGACTGTAAATAGAGGTCTGCCCTCTGGGACTGTATCATATTGGCTGTGCTTTAGGCAAGGAGTGACAAAAGAGCATAAAGAAAATTTCTGTTTCAAGTTAATGACCTGCTGAATCAATGTCAGGTTAGGAGTTACTCATAGGAAGAGACAGGACAAAGGATGGAACCTATGAGTGCATCTCAACTACCAATCTCTAAACTACTGTTTTTTCATTTACAAATATATTTTGGTTGCCAGACTCTATACTATGCTAGGTTCTTGGGAAATAACAGTGACCATAGCATTTGTGACCCCTATTCTCCAGGAGACTAACAACTGATGCTGGAGACAAACAATGAAGCAAATGAATCCTTTGGTGGAGCACTTCCATCGAGAAAGTCATTTCAACTGATATAGCACTGATAAAGCAACTGATACAGCACTAAAGAATGATGAGGATTTGATTAACCAAAATGGAAGTGGAAACCCAATTTTTGGTAGAGAGAATAGTGTATGCCAAAAACCCTGGAGTAAGAGGTATCTGTTAATATCTTACTGCTCTCTTTCTTTTTATTCCCTTAATTTTCTTTTACTACCTATTTATTTTATTTTGAGGACAAAGGGGGAAGGCAAAAGTTTTACAAAAGTAAGGAGTTGAATTTTGCCAAAGACAGTTTTTTTTGGGTTTTGTGTTTTTGAGACAAAGTCTCGCTCTATCACCTGGGCTAGAGGGCAGTGGCATCATCATAGCTCACCACCACCTCAAACTCCTGGGCTCAAGTGATCCTCCTGTCTCAGCCTCCTAAGTAACTGGGACTATAGGCATGAGCCACCACGTCTGGCTAATTCAAAGAAGTTTTAAGAAATAATTGATATTATAGATGGGATGAAAATTAGAAACTTAGAAATGTACGGTGCTTGGGTATTATGAGTTTTTTAAAACCATACATATAATTCCCATTATAGAATTCTATTTATCTTAATTAAAAACAAAACAAAACATTTCTAACAAATTTTCAAGTGCTGTTGCTGCTGCTGGTGATGGTGGTCCCAGGAACACATTTGGAGAACTATTGCTCTTGGAGAAGATCAGTCATTTGCATAGCCACTGATGATGTTATTTAAAGTGCTCCTTTAAAACACAAGAATTCTGTTTCCTGTCTTGTTAAAGTACTTTCTTTGGCATAATAAGGAAGCTCTCACTCTCTCCTTTTCTCTCTTTCTCCCTCTCATTGTCCTAGACAGTGGCAAAAATTAGAAAGATGAGTTTAGTCTTCAGCTTGATGAACTAAAGGAAAAACTATTAATAGTAACAAAACAAACATGCTCAAAATCCAAAACTGAAAGAAGACAATGAGATGGAAAACTGGAGTTATTGCTGGTGCCTTGATTTTCTTTTATAATAAAGGGCCTTAAGTCCCAGACCTAACATTTGAAAGGAAAGAAAATAAGACAGAAATAATATTATCTTTGAAAATCTCTTTGTGCCCTCTTCTTTTATTTTGATATCTTTTCATATAAACTTTTTTCATTCTAAATTTTCCCTTGAGACTTTTTTCCTTCCTTTCTTCCTTTTTCTTTTTGAGACAGAGTCTCACTTTATTGCCCAGGCTAGAGTGAGTGCCGTGGCGTCAGCCTAGCTCACAGCAACCTCAAACTCCTGGGCTCAAGCAATCCTGCTGCCTCAGCCTCCCGAGTAGCTGGGACTACAGGCATGCGCCACCATGCCCAGCTAATTTTTTCTCTATGTATTAGTTGGCCAATTAATTTCTTTCTATTTATAGTAGAGATGGGGTCTCACTCTTGCTCAGGCCGGTCTCGAACTCCTGAGCTCAAACGATACGCCCACCTCGGCCTCCCAGAGAGCTAGGATTACAGGCTTGAGCCACCGCGCCCGGCCTCTTCCTTTTTTCTTGTCTTGTTATATATAATTAGAATAAAGGAAGGTAAATATATTAGAATATAAGTTTTAATATATCTTAATTTCAGTTCACAATGTGTACAATGGGGGCAAGGTAACATAAAATCAGACTTTTACAGACTTGTCTATAAAGTCAGACAAGAGGAATAGTGAGAGGCTAAAGTATACAATAGCAATAAATGAAGTTTCGGTGGAGAACGTCATGGGTTGCGGAGTAACTTCTTTAGTAACAAAATGTAAAACTCTCAAAGTTAGTGCTGAGGTTGTTAAAGTTACTTCTAAACCTGAATTTTATACTTTAGAACAGAAATTTTAGGAATGGGGCAGAAAGAGGTAAACAATATGATGAAATGTAACTAATGTAATTAAATGCAATTAGGTCAACCAGTTTCCATATTTAATTTGGATATATAAAACTAAAATATGAAATATAAATCTAATATACATGTAAAATATAGGTAAAAAGAATATCACAACATTGTCTAAATTAATTTATTCATTCACTTAAGAAACATTTATTGAGCATCCACTCAGTGTCTATTTTTGTCCTGGGATTTATAGCAGGTAACAGATAAGAATTCCTGTCCTCATGAAATTTATATTCTAGTCTAAATGCTATGTTTGTGAAAAAACATGTTTTGATATGTCAAATGATACGATATGCTGATTTTGTAAAATAACTTATTTTGCAACACTTTAAAAATGCTTAAATGTTAAATATTTTATATAATGTGAAATATGCATTTCTCTTTTTAACTATATGGCCAATCTAAAACACGTGCTGTGTGTGGTTATGGATGGAAGAAAACTGACAAGGAAATTATTTGGAAAGTAATGATGAATTTGAAAAAGAAAGCAGCGCATACCTTTGAGAGATAGAGAACCCACTAATGTGTAAATGGTATATCAGAATATAGCTCTTGGTATTTTTTCAAGTTCATTAATTCAACATATTCTTTATGATTTAAGTTCTTAAATTTTGTGCTGGATCTTTGGTTAAATTGAAGAAGTGTTAAGCCCTAGGGGAAGATATCTGACTACAAATAAGATTATCTTTTCATAAAATAGTGAAAGCATCAAGGTTATAATTACAATGTCCTACTTAACTAAGAATAATGATGCTTCTTTAGTGTGGCCTTCTGCTTTGTTGAAATTCTACATCTTTTTAACCCACCATGAAAAGATGATGTAATGCCTGCTTTGACATTTTCTTCATATAGTCAAACCACTTACATTTTGGGAAAAAAAAATAGCATTGTAAAATTGTCACTTCATTTGAAGTGTTTTGTGCACATCATAATAAAGGTTTCACAATGAGAAAGACCTGAGATGAGAAATACTGCCTATGCAGTTTAGAATGTAAGAGCACTGGCCAGGAATATGTACAACATTGCACTTTGGAAAGTCCCCTGATGCATTGTTGGAGCTCAGATAATGAAAAATAGCAAATGATGATAATTCACAAATTCACAGTAACTCCATGGTAGACATTTTCATAGCCCAGAGCTACTAAACTACACAGGTATTTAGGTGTAAATTTAGAATGCAAAATATAAGTCAAATGTATTTCTCTCAGATCTATTTATATTTATTGATTCTGGTCGAGATCTTTTCTCTTTCAAGAAAGTTAAAGAAGCTTGATTATTTGGTTCATATCACTTATAAAGAAGTAAATGAATATGATATTTTATTACATTTTAGCTATTTTAAATGATTAAATCCTAAACTTGTTTTATCTTCAAGAAAAAACAGAAAGTAAAACCTGTGTTTGCATTGTAAAAAGAGGCAACTGTTATTATTCTTGAAGTCACCCTTGATCAGCATTTAGCCTGGCTATTTAAGTGAATAGATTAACAGCATCAGTGGTATAGTGGTGAGCCTAGCCTACCTTCCAAGTGAATAGATTAGCAAACATTAACTAAAAGGCAATGCTTATTACCTGTCTAGTTTGACACTAAAATAATCTAGCCAAAGACAGCTTTTAAAAAGGATCTGGCCATCCATTTGTGGCGACTGCCTGAGGGGCTATTCAGGGGTCCTCAAACTGCAGCCCATGGGCCACATGTGGCCCGCTGGGTGTTTTTGCCACCGCTGCCTGTCCTGCTTAGCAGTCGACTTGTCCTGGGCCCACAGTGCGCATGTGTGGAATGTGTGCCGCACTCTCCAACAGATCTCCAATGGTCTGAGGGAGAGTGAACTGGCCCCCTGTTTAAAAAGTTTGAGGACCCCTGGATATTTAGCCTCCTGGAAACAATGTGCATAGTTAGAAGGTCCAGCAGAGGTCACTCCAAGAAACTGAGCTAGAGGTAAAGGCCATGACTTACCTGGGCAGAGCCAGGCACTTCGTCATTTTAATAGCACGCTAATTCCAAAAAGTTTCGGCACTTATGGCCTTGAAGCTTAATTACTCTCATTTATCTTCCTAATAAATGATGCCAGAGCTTAGAAATGCAAGACATTTACCCATGGTAAGTCAATAAACAAATTTGGAGGCATGGCTGCTTTGGAACCTCATGTCTGCATGCCTTAGGTTGCCCCGATGTCAAAATTGTAACTAAAACTCACAACTCAGAAATCACTGCACTTGTCAGATGATTGCCATGCTTTCCACTGATTTCTCAATAGAATTAGCTGGGACTACACCCTTTAGCACAATATAATTTCAGTACTTAAATAAACATATACAGAGATGAATAAAATAAATGATGCATGAAATAATTCCAAGAATGAGAGGTGAGAAGAATTGATTTGGTTTGAGCCATTTTCACTAAAATTTAATAGAACCAAATACAAAATTTAAAAAGAACTAGCAGATAACAGAGATCCTAAACTCAAAAATGGATTGAATTGGAAGCAGTTTTAAAGATTATGTAGATAAATGACCCCCTCAAGCCAAGGGGAAAAAAGTCCAAGGAGAGAGAAAGATTCACACTGCTTAGAAATGACAGATGATGCTATAGAATGTGAAAATATTCACTTTGTAAATTAATGTGATGCCCTACTTTCTTAAAAACTATCAGTTCGTTAAAATGGTAGTGAAATATTAAACTGCTTATTGAAATTGCAAACACATTGCAGACATCTTCCGCACAGACACTGAAGTTTTTCTCTTAATCATGTTTCCATTTTCAGTCACTAGAGGAAAGACACACATTTACATATGGTGAGCATTAGTTTGAAGAGGTCTGTTAGCTTTTGTTAAATCCTCTCATTAAATTTCTTGGATAGATTCCTATCCAGCTTATCCTACCAAATCTAAAGTTTGTTCAGGTGTCGAGAATGAAGAATTTCAAAAGCAAGTAAATAGCCTCATGAGCTGGCACTAAAACATAAGAACCAGCTAGAAGCCTCACGTGTTCTATGTGGAGGTTGGAGGAGAAAAACAGTAAACAAAGGCTGAACAATGAGAAGTATGAGAAATGAGAAATGAGAAAACAAAATGAGAAGAACTATTGCAAAAAGGCCCACCAGAGAGTGGCATTTGGTAGTGTTTTACTGAACCCTGGAAACCCAAGTTCTATCACCGTTCTGGAATGTTCTCATGGTGATGAATAAGAATAGTTAAATTTATTGAACATTTTCTCTGTCTAAAAAGAGAATAGTGACTCATTTTATTCTTACAATAACGCCATTATGTGAAAATTCTTATTATCCCCACTTTATAGATAAAAAGATTGAGGCGTAGGGATGTAAAGTCATTTGTACAAGACTACACAGCTAGTAAACGGCAGAGCTGGGATTAGTAACCAGAAACAGGTGATCTTCATTATATAGTTATTCACTCCAGGGAGTGACCCGCTGAGAGGGAAGGATTTTTTAATGCAGCAGTTTGTGTTGGAAAAGCAAGGTAGTGTTCTTTCCTGAAGCTAATAGCTGTGCATATGAGAGTTTTGTCCAAACTCTGCCAATTCAATGCCATAATATTTACTAAGCACCTTACTCTACGCAAGGGACACTGTGCTAAGTATAGAGGACACAAAGATGAATCATTTGGTGGATTCCACTTTCTCAGAGCTCGCAATCTAAGTTTTTGAGTAAATCAACCAGGAGCCTATGACAAAAAGTAACCATAAAGATAAAACAATAGTAGCTGCCACTTACTGAGTACCCACTATGAACAAGGCATTGTGCTCGGTGCTTAAGATAGTTTATGTCCTGCCCTCTATGTAGCAATGCCACGGCATTGATATAGCAGTGTTTACTTTACAGATGAGGAAATAAGTGCAGGTAGGTTAAAGTAACGTGGTCAACCTCATACATGCAGCAAATGACTGAGCCAGGATTTGTATACACTTAGTACAAATGGTACTTCCTACAGTTTGTGTGGAGGTTCCTGCAGAGGAGTGAAGCCATTCTTGCACCCATGACCAGATGGTCCTTTTTCTGGGAATACCATACTCTTTAATGGAGTGGGCAACTCTCAAAAGAAAGCATATAGCACTGTTGGAAGGAAGGGGTCATCCACCTAGATGCCATATCAGCCAAAGAATGGGCATGTGAGATTTACTAATTGTGTACATGAGAAGTCCACAGTAGAGAAAATAAAACACACTGGAGGGGACGTGGTGATAAGCAAGTGTAACATAAGCATCACAGCTCGCTCTGCTGCAAGTATCCTTCTAGGCACTGAGGGGCCTCCCCGCAATTTGTTTCTGAGGCCATGTGATATGCTTTTACAAACTTTGCAAAAGCAAGCCGCTCTACTCACAATCTGTTAAGACCACTGACTCTTCCACTGCAAATCCCCTCTATTACTTTCCCTTCCATTTTATGGCGCTGGAGGGCCACAGAGATTTTTGGGATCCAGCTAGAAGAAGTTGAATTAGCAATATATTGAAATTGTATTTAGTGGAATATATTTATGGTGTTTTTTTTTTTTTCCTGGAGAGAAGGGAAGGTCACCTAGGTTCATAGTTAAGTTTAAATTATTCCTACTGGTCCCAGTATAAGAAGAACTTCCCAGAACATCCCTGGCTACTGTGCCAGATCATCTGGTGCTGTGATGTGAATGTGCGGCACCAGTGTGCTCAGGCACATCATGACACAAATGCGTCCCACACAGGACAAATGTGAGTAGTGGCAGATGAGTAAGATTTGGAATACATGGAGCAAGAAGCTGGTCTGTGGAACATCAGACATGTAAAATTGTCTATGGAGTGTTTGGTTCTCACTGTTTCCTAGGCAAAACAGAATTTTTTTTTTTTTTTATTTTGGCATATGATGGGGATACAGATTTTAAGGTTTCAATAAATGCCCTCCTGATAGAAATAAACTCAAAATTGAGTGAATACAATTATAAACACGCCATACATTCTTTTCCTTTTTGAAGGGAATAATTTGAAATAGAATTTATCAGAAGTTCTATGATTTTAGGGCCAAAGCCCTGATGCAATACTCCCAGCAACATGTCGTGTGCAAAGTTGCATGTTTAATTTACCCCAAATATGAATAATAAAACATATTTTGATCAATTGTACTAGAAAAGCTGAATTATTTCTGTTTTCTCATAGAAAATAATATTATAAAATTGCCATTGTATGAAGAGGTGGTTGAAGAGCATACAAATAAAAATGTACGGAAAATGATGTTATAGAGGTATACTAGGCAATGAATATATATATATATACTAATACACATATAATTTACATACAAATGGCATAACATAAATAAATATTATAATGTAGTTTTATATAGAAATGATATAATATAAATAAATATTATAATATGATAAAAATATAACCCCATGTTAATAAAATAAACCTCTAGTTATTTCTCTGTATGTTGAAATATTTATAAGTTGTGTTATGTTTTCATTTCTGTTCATATCAAAGTATTTTCTAATTTCTAAATTTCTCTATTGATTTATTTTTTTAAGTTGTTAAAATTTATTTTTATTCAAAAAATTTAGTGTTTTTTGTTATATAGATGAATTGTATCATGCTAAAGTCAGGGCATCGAGTGTACCCGTCCCCAGAATAGTGTACACTGTACTCAATGGGTACATTTTTATCTCTCACCGCCCTCACAGCCTCCTCTGTACTTAGTTTTCAATGTCTATTACTGCTGTTTATGATCATATATATCCTTTGTTTAGCTCCCACTTATAAATGAGAACATGCAATATCTTTTTTCCTATTCCTGAAATACTTCATTTAGGATATTGGTCTCCAATTCCATCCAAGTTGCTGCAAAAGATATTAATTCATTCCTTCTATGGCTGAGTAGTACTCCATGGTATATTTATTTTCTTTATCCACTCATCAGTTGCTGGGCACTAAGGTTGGTTCCATGTCTTTGCAATTGTAAATTTTGCTGCAATAAACATAGGGTGCATGTTTCTTTTTGGAAATATGATCTCTTTACCTTTAGGTAGATACCCAGTAGTGGGATTGCTGGATCAAATGGTAGGTCCACTTTTAGTTCTTTGAGGAATCTCCATATTGCTTTCCATAGTGGTTGTACAAGTGCACATTCCCACCAACAGTGGATAAGCCATCCCTTTTCACCACAACCGCACCAACATCCATTGTTTTTTTACTTTTAAATAATGGCGATTCTGACAAGGGTAAGATGGTATCTCATTATTTAGTTTGCATTTCCCTGATAATTAGTGATGTTGGGCATTTTTCATATATTTGTTGACTGTTTATCTTCTTTTTTTAAAATTTTTTTATTTCAGCATATTATGGTGGTACAAATGTTTAGGTTATATATATACTGCCCTTGTCCTAGCTGAGTCAGAGCTTCAAGTGTGTCCATCTCCCAACAGTGTGCACTACACCCATTACGTGTATATATACCCATTCCCTCCTCCCCCCTCCCATCTGCCCACATGATGAATGTTATTTCTATGTATGCACTTAAGTGTTAACCAGTTAATACCAATTTGATGGTGAGTACATGTGGTGCTTATTTGTCCATTATTGGGATATTCACTTAGTAGAATGGATTCCAGTTTTATCCAGGATAATATAAGAGGTGCTACATCACCATTGGTTTTTTTTATTTTGGCATATTATGGGGGTACAGATTTTAAGGTTTCAATAAATGCCCTTTCCTCCCCTACCCCCACAAATCTGAGTTTCCAGCATGACCATCCCCTAGATGGTACACATCTCACTCATTATGTATGTATATACCTGCCCCCCTCCTACCTGCCCAATACCCTATTACTGTAGTACCTATGTGTCCACTTAGGTGCTGCTCAGTTCATACCAGTTTGCTGGTGAGTATATGTGGTGCTTGTTTTTCCATTCTTAGGATACTTCACTTAGTAGTATGGGTTCCAGCTCTAACCAGGAAAATATAAGATGTGCTATATCACCGTTTATTCTTAGAGCTTAATAGTACTCCATGGTATACATATACCACATTTTATTAACCCATTCTTGGATTGATGGGCACTTGGGCTGTTTCCACAGTCTTGCAATTATGAATTGTGCTGCTATAAACAATCGAGTGCAGGTGTCTTTTTTGTAGAATGTATTTTGTTTTTTTGGGTAGATGCCCAGTAATAGGATTGCTGGATCAAATAGTAGATCTACTTGTATTGCTTTAAGGTATCTCCATATTGCTTTCCACAGAGGTTGAACTAGTTTGCAGTCCCACCAGCAGTGTAGGAGTGTTCCTCTCTCTCCGCATCCATGCCAGCATTTATTGTTTGGAGACTTTTTGATAAAGGCCATTCTCACTGGAGTTAAGTGATATCTCATTGTGGTTTTGATTTGCATTTCCCTGATGATTAGAGATGTTGAGCAAGACATCGGCCTAGGCAAAGAGTTTATGAAGAAGTCCCCAAAGGCAATCACAGCAGCAACAAAAGTAAATAAATGGGACATGATCAAACTAAAAAGCTTCTGCACAGCCAAATAAGCAGCCATGAAAGTAAACAGACAACCTACAGAATGGGAGAAAATTTTTGCATCCTACGCATCTGATAAGGGGCTAATAACTAGAATATACTCAGAACTCACGAAAATCAGCAAGAAAAATAAAATAACCCTATTAAAAAGTGGGCAAAGGACTTGAACAGAAACTTCTCTAAAGAACACAGAAGAATGGCCAACAAACATATGAAAAAATAATCACCATTGTTTTTTGTGGCAGAATAGAACTGCATGGTATACATATACCACATTTTATTGATCCACTCATGTATTGATGGACACTTGGGTTGTTTCCACATCTTTGCAATTGTGAATTGTGCTGCTATCACAATTCTAGTGCAGATGTCTTTTTTATAGAATGTCTTTTGTTCTTTTGGGTAGATTCCCAGTAATGGGATTGCTGGATCAAATGGTAGTTCTACTTGTATCTCTTTGAGGTATCTCCGTATTGCTTTCCACAGAGGTTGTACTAGTTTGCAGTCCCACCAGCAGTGTATGAGTGTTCCTATCTCTCTGTAACCATGCCAATATTTATTGTTTTGGGACTTTTTGATAAAGGCCATTCTCACTGGAGATAAGTGATATCTCATTGTGGTTTTGATTTGCATTTCCCTGATGATTAGAGATGTTGAGCATGTTTTCATATGTTTGTTAGACATTGGGGTATCTTCTTTTGAAAAGTTTCTGTTCATGTCCTTTGCCCACTTTTTAATAGGGTTGTTTGATTTTTTTCTTGCTGATTTTCCTGAGTTCTAAATAGATTCTAGTTATCAGCCCTTTATTGGATGTGTAACATGTAAATATTTTCCCCTATTCTGTAGGTTGTCTGTTTGCTCTCATGATAGTTTCGTTGGCTGTGCAGAAGCTTTTTAAAGTCTGTTTATATCTTTTGCCCACTTTTGGATGTGGTTATTTGTTTTTTTCTTGCAGATTTCTTTGAATTCTTTGTAGATTCTGGATATTAGCTCTTTGTCAGAGGTATAGTTTGTGAATATTTTCCCCCATTTGGTAGGTTGTTTATTTACTCTGTTGATTATTTCTTTTGCTATGCAGAAACTTTTAGTTTAATTAAGTCCCATTTATTTACTTTTGCTATTGCTGTATTTCTTTTTGGGGCCTTACTCATAAGTTCTTTGTGTAGGCCAATGTCTAGAAAAGATTTTCCTATATTTTCATCAAGAATTTTTATGGTTTGAGGTCTTACATTTAAGTCTTTAATCCTTCTTAATTTTTGTATACTGTGAGAGATAGGGATCCAGTTTCATTCTTCTGCATGTGGCTATCTAATTTTCCCAGCACCACTTATTGAATAGGGGCTCCTTCCCCAGCATATATTTTTGACTGCTTTGTCAATAAATCAGTTGATCATAGTTATACAGTTTTATTTCCACGGTCTCTATTGTGTTAATTTGGTCTATGTGTCTATATTTATATCAGAACCATGCTCTTTGGTTACAATGGCCTTGTAGTATAAATTGAAGTCAGGTAATGTGATGCCTATAGATTTGTACTTTTTGCTTAGGATTGCTTTGGCTATTCACTGTCTTTTTTGGTTCCATATGAAGTTTAGGATTATTTTTTCAATCCATGAGAAATGACATTAGAATTTTGGTGGGAATTACACTGAAACTATAGATCATTTTGGACAGTATGGATATTTTAACAGTGTTGATTCTTTTAATTTATGAGTATGCAAAATTTTTCAATTTGTTTATGTCATCTTTGATTTCTTTCATCAGTGTTTTGTAGTTCTCTTTGTAGAGATCTTTTGCCTCCTTGGTTAAGTGTATTCCAAGGTATTTTATTCGTAGCTACTGTAAATGCTATTGAGTTCTTTATTTGACTTCCAGCCTGGCTGTTATTAGTTATGTTGAAATGCTATTAATTTGGGTACATTAATTTTATAACCTGAGACTTTACCAAAATTATTTATCAATTTTAGGAAATTTTCTTAGAGTTTTTAGGGTTTTCCAGGTATAATATCATATTGTTGGCAAACAAGGATAGTTCAACCTCCTCTTTTATAATTTGGATGCACTTTATTTCTTTCTCTTGACTAATTGCTTTGGCTAGGACTTCCAATACTACATTGAATAGACATGATGACAATGGGGACCCTTGTCTCGTGCCAGTTCTTAGGGGGAATATTTTTAACTTTTACTTATTCAGTATGATGTTGGCTGTGGGTTTGTCATATATGGCTTTCATTATTTTGAGGTATGTTCCTTCTATATCTACTTTGTTGAGATTTTTATCATGAAACATGCTGGATTTTATCAAATTCTTATTATGTATCTGATAAGATGATCGTATGTTCTTTATATTTAATTCTCTTTGTGTAGTAAATCACATTTATTAATTTTTGTATACTAAACCATCCTTATATCCCTGGATGAAACCCACTTGATCATGGTAGATTATCTTTTTAATGTGCTGTTGAATTCAGTTTGCTAGTATTTTGTTGAGGATTTTAATATCTATATTTATAAGGGATATGGTCCTGTGTTTTCCCTTTTTTGTTGTGTCCTTTCTTGACTTTGGTATCAAGGTGATACAGGGTTTGTAGATTGAGTTAGGGAGCGTTTCCTCCCTCTCAATGTTATGGAACAATTTCAGTTCAATAAGTGCTAGTTCTTCTTTGTAGGTCTGGTAGAATTCTGGGATTATTTTGAAGGAGAATTTTTATCACTGTTTCAATTCTCTACTCCTTATTGGTGTGTTCATGATTTCTATTTCCTCCTGATTCAGGCTTGGGAGGTTGTGTATTTCCAAGAATTTATCCATTTCCTCTGGGTTGTTCAGTTTTTGTGTGCAGAGGTTTTCATAGTAGTTACAGGCGAAATTTTGTATTTCTTTGATATCATTTGTAATGTCTCCTTATTCATTTCTGATTGAGTTTATTTGAGTCCTTTCTCTTCTATTTCTGCTTAATCTAGCTGGTGGTCTATTGATTTTGTTTATATTTTCAAATAAACAGTTTTTAGTTGATTCTTTGTATATTTTTGTTTGTTTAGTTTTGCTCTGAGCTTTGTTATTTCTTTTCTTCTGCTGGCTTTGGATTTGGTTAGTTTTTCTTATTCTGATTCCTCTGGCACGACATTAATGTTAATTTGTGATCTTTCTGTCTGTTTGATTTTGATGTAAGCATTTAAGGCCATGAACTTCCCCCTCTTAGCACTGCTTGTTCTATATCCCATAGATTTTGGAAGTTTATGTCACTTTAACCATTAAAGTTGAAATTTTTTTATTTCTATATTGATTTCATCAATAACCCAAGGATCATTCAGCAGCAGGTTGTTTAATTTCCATGACTCTGTATAATTTTGAGAGTTCCTGTTGGAACTGATTTCTAGTTTTATTCCACTGTAATCTGAGAATATACATGGTATGATTTTGATTTTTCTACATTTTCTGAGACTTGTTCTGTGGTCTAATATATGATATATATTGGAAAAGGTCCCATGTGCTGATGAGAAGAATGTATATTCTGCAGTTTGGGGGTAGAATGTTCTGTAGATGTCTGTTAGGTATATTTGTTCTAGCATCCCATTTAAGTCCAATGTTTCTTTGTTGATCTTATGCCTTGATGATCAGTCCAGTTTTGTCAATGGAGTATTGAGGTCCCCAGCAAAAATGATGCTGCTGTTTATTTCTTTGCTTAGACCTAACAGAATTTGTTTTATCAATCTGGAGGCTCCTGTGTTATGTGCATATATATTTAGGATTGTTATATCTTCTTGCTGAATTGCTCCCTTTATCATTATATAATGACCATCTTTAAAATGGGACCCCAATCCTTTCTGGTTTGAAAGGTCTCTGCTGAGAATTTAGTTTGATAGGTTTTCCTTTGCAAGTAACTTGTTATTTTCATCTCACAGCTTGTAGTATTTTCTCCTTCACTTTCACTTTGGTGTCTTGGTGATGTCTTATTGCTGTGAATCGTCTAGATGTTTGATGATGATCTTGTATCTGGATATCTAAATATCTAGTGATACCAGGGACATGTCCCTCAATTATTCCCTCAAATAGGTTTCTATACTTTTTGCTTCTTCCTTCTCCCTCAGGGATACCTGTGATTCTTATATTAGATTGCTTTGCCTAATTTCATATTTCTTGCAGTGATTATTTATTCTTCTTTGTTCTTTTTCTGTATTTGTTACTTACCGGGTTACTTCAAAATCCTTGTATTCAATTCTGTCATCTTATTGGCTTAGTCTGTTGTTAAAGACTTTTGCTGTATTTTGAAATTCCCTAAATGACTTCATTACTTTAAGTTCTGATATCTCTTTTCTAATATTATCGGTCTCTTTAGTGAATTTTTTGTTCACGTAGAATTATTTTTTTGGTTTCTTTGAAAACGATTTATTCCATCTCCTCATTTCCTTTCATCTTACTTGTTTTCCATAATCTGAATTCCATATCTGTCATTTCAACAATTATTTTTGGTTGGAGTTCATTACTGGAGAGGTATTGTGATATTTTGAGGGTGTTTTTTTCATGTTTCCTGAGTTTTTATGCTAGTTCCTTCTCAATGGGGCCTCTTCTCTCAGCTCAAAGCAGCTAGTAGGTTTGGGGCCAAAATGGCAGTCTAGAAAGAAGCAGACCACACAGTGCTCTCTAGGTGAGGATCAAAAACTGCAAGTAGATGCTCACTTATTGATAGGTTCTCTTAAAGAGAGCAATGTAAATCATCAGAGAACTGACAGGAGACACCCAGAGAAGGAGATGGGGATAGAGAGTCCCACTCACCAGAATTGGAACATATCTGAGGAAGATGCCTACATGTGGGGAAGGGACAAAAGAGAGAACCCCAGAGCCCCATACTCTCCATGTGGACACTGCAACTCAAGATGTGAGGGGCCCCCCATTTCTCTGCAAGCCTCTATACTGAATGGGGAACTGATTGGAAACTGTATGGTAAAGTTGCATTGGAGTGCATGTGCAACAGTTACCTTCTGGTCTTAGTTCCTTGGCTGCCATAGATGACACCACTTTAAGCTCTCAGGTCTGAAGCTCCTGGTCTTCACAGAGATCAGCTTAACTGCATCTACCCCATCATCATCACTTGCCAAGCCAGGGAGGGAGCAGGGAGAGAAGATGCTCTTGCACACCTGTTGCTGGGAGCCAAGTGTAACCCCCACCAGGGAACTTGAATGGAGCTCAGAAGGTACCACAGTAGCAGCTTTAGTGGGACCTGTGTGAGGAGAGAGCTACAGCCATCCAGCAATCCAGCTTCTGTGGCCCCATGCACTGCGAAAGAGGCCACCCTGCCCCATGAGCTGCCACAGCAAGGACCATGCCCCTGTGAACCCAGGAACCAGGTAGAGGTCAATGCTCTGCATACCTGTCCACCATCTGGCAAGCCACACCCCTACAGTCCTGCACACTGACTGGAGGAACTAATTCCCCAGTCCTGTGCACCATGTAGAGGTCCAAGCCTGCATGGACCTGTGCTCTGTGTGATGGGCTACACACCTGGTGTGCTGATGGGCAGGCCACATTCCCACATATCTGCATGCTATGAGGGAGGCCATGTTCCTTGGCTTTGTGTGCCAGCTGTCAGGCCATGCCCCTTGGTTCTGCATGCTAGCCAGCAGGTCACACCCTCATGGCCCTGAACGCCAACCAGCAGAATAAGTTCCCTGGCACTGCAAGCCAGCCAGTGGGCCATGCCCCCATGGCACCATCTGCCACCATTCCTCTGGTCCAGCTCTCCACCATGGACCTACTAGCCACAAGCTGCCCTTGCCATGTACCACCATTACACCTAGATGTGGATGGACCAAATTCACACAGCCATGACACCTGTGGCCACTGCCTAAATAGCATCACCAAACAGTCACTGCCATCATCATCTGGAGATGCAGGAAGAGCAATCTCCTGTAATGCCTGCCTTAGAGGAGAATGATTCACCCAGCTCCCAGCCCAATCTTCTAACAGTGGTGTAGGGACCAACCTTTCATTCCATATGAAGATCTCCCATTACTGACCCAGGTCCTGCAACCAGGTCAGGCACTGACCAAGGTCCTACGATGCACCCAGCAGGTCCTATCTGCTAATATTTTGAGACCTGCCCCACTTCCAATTGCAGTCCTGTAATGTGCCCAGGTACCCTACAAGAACCTGCAAACTGCCCCACTGCTGGCTATACTAGCCAAGATCATACCACCTGCCTCCATGGAGATGGACTTGTGCAGCACCCTGTGCAAGCTTCCAACATCAGCTTGAGGAACAATCCATTAATCCAAATGAATTTCCCTCAACATTGGCTTAGACTATGACAACTATAAGGAATTGAAATGATGAAGGATAACAGCTGTGTTACAGGCTTTCAGTGCATCCACCTCTCTCCCCCAGGTCCATCCTCTGTAGTAGGATACAAAGCATTATATAGGGGTCTCTCCCCCTTTTCAGTAAGGAGAGTTCTCAGAAAAGAACAGGTATACTGCTAAACTATCAGCTCTGAGCTGAGAGAAGAAGTTTCATATAAGAGGAAACCAGCAAAAAAATTCTGGCAACAGGAAAAAAGAAGCTCATTTGACACCCCCGAAGGACCACAATACGTACATGGTGATGTACCCCAGGCAAAAGGAAATTGTGAAATATTATAATATGGATGGAAAATAAGATGAATAGAATTGAAGAGAAAGTTGAAAACCAATACAAAGAAGCTAAACCAATAAAAAATTAAACCAAAAATGTTTGAGGGCATGAATGAAAAAATTGAAAAACTTGCTAAGAGATAGGCAACATAAGAAAGGATATAAAAGAACTTAAAGAAATGAAAGAGTAATTTAGGTAATTACAACATATAGCATAAATCTTCAACAATGGGCTAGAACTAGCAGAAGAAAGAAACTCAGAGTTTGAAGACAAGGCTTTTGAACTAAATGAGTCAGTTGAAGATGCAGAGAAAAGAATGAAAAACAATGATCAATCACTCAGAGAAATATGGAACTATGTGATATGAACCAGTATGAGAATTATAGGTATTTCAGAGGGAGAAGAAGAAAAAGCAAAAAGCATGGAAAACCTGTTTGAAGGAATTCTCAAGGGGAATTTCCCTAATATTGCCAGAGATTCAGATACCCAGATGCAAGGTAGTCATTGAATGTTGGGAAGATTCATAGCAATAGGAGATCTCCAGGACACATAGTCAACCTAGCCAAAGTCAAAATGAGGGAGAAAATCCTACAAGCTGCAAGACAAAAGCAACAACTAACCTATAAAGGAATACCCATCAGGCTATCATCAGACTTCTCAGTGGAGACCGAACAAACCAGAAATGATTGGGGCCCCATTTTTAATTTTCTTAAATAGAACAACTGCCAGCCAAGTATTTTGTATCATGTAAAACTGATTTCATAAATTATGGAGAAATAAAACTTTTCCAGACAAACATACACAAGGGAATTTGTCACTACTAGACCTGCCTTACAGGAAATGCTCAAAAGTACATTATACATGCAACAGCACAATAAATACCCATCAGCATTAAAACACCCAAAAGTTATCACTTACATCTCTTATAAAAATAATAGTGCATGAGGGAAAACAAAACAGTAAAGTATCATCCAACATGATGAACAGAATAGCATCTCACATATCAGTACTAACATTCAATGTGAATAGTAGGAAAGCCCTACTTAAAGATATAGACTATCTGAATGGATTAAAAAAAAAACCCAAGTGTTTTCTCTCTTCATGAAACACATCTAAACCACAAGGAATCAGAGACTCAAGGTTCTGGAGTCTCTGATGGAAAAAGATGGAAAAAAATTCTACACAAATGGAAACCAAAAGCAAGCAATTATAGCCATTTAATGTCAGATAAAATAGACTTTAAATCATCAATGGTATAAAAAAGACAAAGATGGCCATTATATAATGATAAAACGAGAAATTCAACAATAAGACATAACAATCCTAAGTATATATGTACCTAACACAGGAGCTTCTAGTTTCATAAATCAATTTCTTCTAGATCTAAGCAAAGAAATAAATAGTAGCATCTTAATTGCTGGGGACTTCAATATTCCACTGACAATACTGGACAGATCATTGAAGCAGAAAATGAATAAACACTGGAATTAAACAGGACTGTAGAACAAATATACCTAATAGACATTTATGGAATATTCTACCTCAAAACTGAAAAACATACATTCTTCTCATCAGTACATGGGATCTTGTCCAAGATTGATTATATCTTTGGCCACAAAATAAGTCTCAGAAAATTCAAAAAAATCAAATTCACAGAATGTATCTTCTCAGACTACAGTGGAATAAAACTAGAAATCAATTCCAAGAGAAATACTCAAATCTACACAAAGTTATGGAAATTAAACAACCTGCTGTTGAATGATCCTTGGGTCAATGATAAAATTAAGATGGAAAGCAAAGATTCCTTGAACTGAATGACAAATAGGACATGGGCTTTCAAAATCTTTGGCATACAGATAAAGCAGTCTTAAGGGGCAAGTTCATAGCCTTAAATCTCCAAGAAGACACAAAGTTCCCAAATTAACAATCTAATGTTATGCCAGAAGGAATCAGAAAAAGAAAAACAAAATAAACTCAAAGTTAGCAGAATAAAAGAAATAATAAAGCTTAGAGCACAACTAAATGACATAGAAACAATACAAAGGATCAATAAAAAAGTTAGTTGTTTGAAAATATAAACAAAATGGATACATTACTTGCCAAATGAAACAGAAATAGATGAGAAATGACTCAAAGAACATCAATCAGAAATGAACAAGGAGATATTACCATTGATACCAAAGAAATACAAAATATCATCCATGAGTACTACAAAATTCTCTATGCAAATAAACTATAATAGAAAACCTGGAAGAAATGAATAAATTCCTGGAAACACACAACCTCCCAGGCCTGAATCAGGAAGAAATAGATATCTCAAACTTACCAATAATGAGCAGCAACATTGAAGTGTAATAAAGAAACCTCTCAATCAATAAAACCCCTGGACCAGATGGATTCACAGCCATATTCTACCAGACCTACAAAGTACATATCCTACCAGAAACTATTCCATAACATCAAGGAGGAGGGAATCCTCCTTAACTCATTCTTTGAAGGCAGTGTCACCTTTCCTAATACCAAAGCCAGGAAAAGGCAAAATAAAAAAAAAAAAAGAAAAAGAAACTATAGTCCAATATCACTCAAGAACACAGATGTATAAATCAACAAAATACTAGCAAATAAAATTCAACAACACATCAAAAATATAATCCACCATATGAAATGGGTTTCATTTCAGGGATGCAATGATGGTTTAACATCCACAAATCAATAAAGGTAATTCACCACATAAACATAAACAAAAAGAAAGACCATATAATCATCTCAATAGATGCAGAAAAAGCATTCAATAAAATTGAGTACATTTTCATGATAAAAAACCCTCCTCATCAAACTAGGTATAGAAGGAACATACCTCAAAATTATAAAAGTCATATATGCCAAACCCATAGCCAACATCATACTAAATAGAGAAAAGTTGTAAATATTCCCCTTAAAAACCAGAACAAGACAACGGTACCCACTGTCACAACTTCTATTCAATGTATTAATAGTATTGGAAGTCCTAGCCAGAGAAATTAGGCGAGAGAAAGAAATAAAGGAAAGAGGAGGTCAATCTATCCCTCTTTGCTAATGATATGCTCTTGTATCTAGAAAACCTTAAGGACTTCACCAAAAGACACTTCTAATTGAGAAATAAATTCAACAAGGTCTCAGATTACAAAATAAGTGTACACAAATCAGTAGCATTTTTATATACTAATAACAGTCAAGCTAATAATTAAATCAATACCATTCACAATACCTATAAATAAAATAAACTACCTAGAAATATACTTAACCAAGGAGGTGAAAGATCTCTTCAAGGAGAACTACAAAACACTGATGAGAGATATTCCAGATAACACAAACAAATAGAAAAACCTCCCATGCTCATGGTTTGGTAGATTCAACATCATTTAAATGTCCATATTGCCCAAAGTGATTTAGAGATTCAATACAATTGCCATCAAAATACCAAAACTATATTTCACAAATCTAGAAAAAATAATTTTAGGCTTTGTTTGAAACAAAAAAAGAGCCTAAATAGCAAAAACAATCTTTAGCAAAAAGAACAAATCTGGAGTTACACTTCACTTCAAGTTATACTACAAGGGTATTGTAACCAAAATAGAATGCTGTTGGTATAAAAGTACAGACATAGACCAATGGAACAGAACAGAGAACTGAGAAATAAAACCATCTACCTAAACCAACTGATCTTTAGACAAATCAGACAACAACATACACTGGGGAAGGGAGTAGAAGACAGAAACAGTGCCCCATCCCTTGCCATATACAAAAATTAATTTAAGATGGATAAAGGACTTAAATGTAAGGCATGCAATCATAAAAACTCTAGAAGAAAATATAGAATAAATTCTTCTAGATATTGGCCTAGGCAAAGAATTTATGACTAAAACCCCATTGGCAAATATTGTAACAACAAAAAATAAATAAAGGAGACTTAATTAAATTAAAAAGCTTCTGCACAGCAAGAAAATAACAGAGTAAATAGACAACCTATAGGATTGGAGAAAATATCTCAACACAAATGATATATCTAACAAAGGGCTAATATTCAGAGTCTAAAGAGAAATCAAATCAGTAAGAAAAAAATGAACAACCCCATTAAAAAGCAGGCAAAGACATGAAGAAGTTTTTCAAAAGAAGAGAGACAAATGACTACCAAACATATGAAAAAATGTTCAACACCACTAATTATCAAGGAAATGCAAGTTAAAACCACAATGACATACCACCTTACTACGTCAGAATGGCCATTATTAAATAATCAGCAAACAATAGATGTTAGCATGGATGCAGAGAGAAAGTAATGCTTACACACTGTGGCTAGGACTGCAAATTAGTACAACTTCTATGGAAAACAGTATGGTGATTCCTCAAAGAAATAAATGTAGACTTACTATTTGATCAAGCAATCCCACTACTTGGTCTCTACCCAAACTCAAATAAATTATTTTATCTAAAAGACACCTGCACTTGAATGTTTATCACAGCACAATTCACAATTACAAAACTGTGGAATTAACCAAAATGTCCATTAATTCATAATGGATAAAGAATATGAGGCATATACACACACACACCCACACCCACACACACCCACACACACACCCACACACCCACACACACACACACCCACACACCCACACACCATGGAGTACTACTCAGCCATAAAAAGGAGTGAATTAATATCTCTTGCAGCAATTTGGATGGAACTGGAGACCATTTTCTTAAGTGAAGAATTTAGGAATGGAAAACTAAACACCATATGTTCTTATTAATAAATGGGAGCTAAATGTTGAGTACACATGGGCGCAAAGTGATACAAAAGACTTGGGGAGACAAGAAAGGTGAAGGGTGGGAGGGAAGTATGGGATAAAAACTTACCTATTGGGTACAATGAACACTATTTTGGTGATGGGCATACCAGGAGTCCTGATTTAAGCATTGTCCATATAACAAAATCACTTGTACCCTCTTAATTAATATTTTGAAATTAAAAAAAAAAACAAGCAAATGAAGAAAAGAAACTGCTAGCAGATAAGGTATGCCTATTCTCTTCTGCTGGAATCTTTGTTGCTTGGTGGAGTTAGGAATTGGTTCCTGGATGGTGAGCTTGGGTCCTACAATGGAAGCTTTACCCAGCAGGAGAGGGGTAGAAGCACCATGAGTCTTTCACATTGGTGCTCTGCTAGGTCTCCCCCATTCCTCTGTGGTTGTCACAAGGCCACTGTATCAGGGCAGGCCCATGGTGCAAGGCATGCATGCAAAGCAGGGCTGGTCCACAGCACAGGGCGTGTGTGGGGGACAAAGGAGTTCTGCTGGGTGTGTCACACACACCTGCGGGCTGGGTGGCCAAGGCGCTGGGCAGCAGAGGCACTGGGTGAGTGGACAGAGGAAGTTGTGCACAGGGTGTGGTGCATGTGCAGGGCATACTGGGCCTGTGGGGCTTGGCAGGCCCACAGGACGGAGTGAGCCTGATATGCAGATGGTCCCAAAGGGCAGGACATGGTGCCCAGGTACGGTCCACCCTGATCAAATGGTAGTGGCTGCTTTAGCTTTTGCCCCACTCAGGGCTTTCCAGATGGCATTGGCTGTGGTTTCTCTGCTCTAACAGTGCTTTGCCTGGGTCTCACGGGAAGTGTGACCAAGTGGGACCACTCAGGCCACAGCAATGGGTGCCAGGACTGTAGTCTCCTGTTCTGCCCAGGTCCCATGGCAGTGGCAGCAGTGGTGGGGGGGTGCATGTCACAAGCCCATGGGGCATGCACGAGCACTGGGACTCCCTACTCTCTCACCACCTGGCAGAGGCAAGGTGGAGGTAGAAGTTACAGATCTGACCTCTGGGCAGAATTACGTTCTGTCATAAAGCCCAGGGCTTGCAAGCCAGATCCGCATTTTCTGTAGCAATGCAGCTGTACAGCCTCCAGTCAGGTCTCTGTTATTAGTAATGAGGCCTGCTGCAGTAGAGGGGTCCTCCCCCACTGCTCTGGTTGCAGTATCCTCAGGGAAGCATGGAGCCTAGGATTCTCTCCTCTGTCCCTTCCCCACAAATAGGCACCTTCCTTAAGTAACTCTGGTCCTGCTCAGCAGGTCATCCCACTTCTCTCTTTTTCACTTCACTCACACCTCCTCTGTGGATTCCCAGTGCTTTCACTTAGATGATCAATCCAAAGGTGGGTATCTATCCACCACTTTCGATCCTCTCCAGAGAGAGGTGTTGTACAGGCTGCTTCTGGTCCACCATCTTACTGTCTCTTCTTTGTTGATCTCTAATTTCATTCCATTGTGGCCAAAGGACATATTTTGTATGATTTTAATGTTTTTAAGTTTGTTAAAACTTTCTTTGTGGTCTAACACATGGTCTGTCTTGGAGAATGTTCTATGTGTATTGGAGAAAATGTGTATTCTGCTGTTGTTGGGTAGAGTGTTCTATAGATGCCTTAACAATCTACATGGTTTAAAGTGCTGTTCAAAGTCAATTTCTTTTCTTATTTTCTGTCTAGTTGTTTTATCTATTATTGAAATTGGGATATTGAAGTCTCTAAATATTGTTAAAAATCTTATTTCTCCTTTCAATTATCTCAGCTTTTGCTTCATGTACTTTGGGTCTCTTTCGTTAGGCACATATATGATCATAGTCTTTATATCTTCTTAATGACTTGCCCCTTTCATTATCATATAATGTTCTTCTTTGTCTTTCCTAACAATGTTTATCTTAAAGTCTCTTCCGTCTGACGTTTGTATAGTCACTCTAGCTTTCTTTTGATTACTGTTTGCATTGAGCATCTATTTTCATCCTGTTACTTTCAATCTATTTGTATATTTGAATCTAAATTGTGGCTTTGGTAGAAAGCATATAGTTAGACTATTTTAGAAAAACAGTTCATTGGGCCAATCTCTGTTTTAGTTGAAGAGACTAATCTATATGTTTAATGTAATTACTGATAAGGCAAGCCTTAAATCTGCCATTTTGCCATTTGTTTCCTACATGTCTTACACATTTTTTGTTCAATTTTTCTATGGTGGCCTTTTTTATGTGTTAAATATGTCTTTATTTTCCATTTTAATACTCTTGTTGTTTCTTTTACTGTGAATATTAAACTTATTTTCTTAGTGATTTCTCTGGGGATTATGAAGAATAAGCCATTTTTTTAAATAAGTACTCACTGAATTGCTATAAATATTTGGTTAGTTTTCAAAATTCTAAAAAAGTTAATTCTATCTATTTTTGCTATTTTTTGTTGCTTTTATAAAACAGTGAATGTTTGGAGTTCCTTACTCCATTATATTTATATCACTCCAAAAATATTTTCTTTTGTACTCAATTTTGTATTTATAATTTAATATTTTTTTCTAAAGAGGATCCCCCAAAATATGTAAGTAAATCCCCAGCAAATGTGAATCTATCCTTATACAGGACAGTGGACAGTTGCGAATAGGAGTCCTGCATGGAATGGATGCAATATCACAAAAAGGAAAAAAAATCAAGATGAGATTAAAGAAGGGATTTAAAGTAAGCCTTCATGGGAGAATTGGATTTTCACTGGTGGAGATGGGGAGGTGAAGTAAAGAAGCTGAAAAGATATTACAGGATAAGAAAAACAGAAAATTTAGATAATGGGAAAGCTGACATCATATTTGGGTAAAAGCAATTCGTCTACTTTGACCTACGTGAAGAACTTTGGGGGAGTGATGAAGAAGATAAGGCTGAGGACATAGGATAAAACTTCCAGTGCCCAGACTAAAAGGTTTTATAATAATTCTCATTGTTTAAAAAAATAATAAAAATGATTTTTTTTTTTGCCCTGCATGTTATTTTATCCTCAGGTACCATCTCACAGACTATTCTATAAATAGCAATGTGATTTATCCTGGCATTACCTCTGTTGCCATCTGCAAGCCATGTATTACGCAGTATTCTGTACACTTATATAACATGGTTGTGAGTGAGGTATGAGACCTTATTGAACCTAAACATAATTTTAAAACCCTGTATGTCTAGGGGAAATCACATTTCAGAGGCTCATCCATCACTTCTCTGGATAACTTTTAGGTACTGGGCATCATCACTTTGGAGTCAAAACAGACCAGGACATGGAAAGAAGAAAGAGGTGTGTATGACAGAATTAGAGGAAGCAATAGAGATAATTGCTCAGAGCCAAAAAGAAACACAAAATTCTAAGGTCTAATTTTTGGAACTGGTGAGGCTTCTTAATAGCTATTCACTTCTAATCATCCTCAAATAATAAATGAATAGAACAGTCAATGCTATTAGAATAATTTACTATCAAGAATAATAAATGAGGGGAATAGGCTGTTACTCAAATTTATCTAAAAATAGCAAAGAAGAAGGGAGAAGAAGAAGAACTACTGTTTTTCAGTCTGGCAACAACTTGTGCATTGGTGGCAGGATTGTGCAGGGGGACCAGGGGTGGCAGAGGAAAAGATGGAGCCAAATGTGCTTGCAGTCAGTGCCTCTGGCTTGGATAGACACCAAAGTCAGCTGAAACAATGATGAATCCTCTTCGTTATTCTAGCTCCGAAAAGCAAAAGACTTTTCTGCTTTACTAATGCTTTGTCCCCGGTGGGTTGCCTCTTCCTCTCATTAATCTTTAGTTTATGAACTCTTTTGGCACGAGGTACACAGATCACCCACAAATCACACACAGAAGTAGATGCCGTTGACAGCTCCTGGACACATAGGACTGTTTGTTCATTGGCTCTGAATCAGCACCACACAATGCAGAGGTAATGCAGATGTGATTCGGTTGTCTTCTTCACCCACAGCCTTCTTCCAAATACTTTCAATGAAAGTGAGAGATGGGGAAGAGCACTGTGGCACAACACTGGGCATGGGAAGAAAGGATAGGAAGTCTACATTAGCCTCCTGTCAGGTTTTGAATTGCCATCAGAGTCATCATTTGGCCGGTCATGGCAGTGTGCCGGTGTGGCAGAGCATGGAGCTAAAGCCCCAGCAACAAGCTATTCCAAATGCTCCCCCTTTTTTGCTTCCAGTGAAGATCCCGAGAATTCATACAGTTCAGGGTGGAATGTGTCAAGACAACCCAGAACCTGCATCGATCTCCGTCTTGAAACTTCACTTTGTTGGTAGGGCCAGATAAATGGGCCAGATACCATCACTATTGATGGCAAATTTTCTATCAGGGGTGTAGTTGTTCCTCTACAACCCAATCTGATGGCCTGGGCCACCCAGCCAATCATTTATATATAGTTAAACTTCCCATGGAGCTAATGAAGTTCTAAATCAGGGTCTACACCCTTTTACTCCCAACAGACCCCTCCATACAATGTAATTCCATAGATATAATTTATGGGAAAGAGATGCCACCAGCTCTCTCGGGCATCACCCATGATCCAAATGGCAGTGGATTTATTGGGTTTGTGGGGGAGTTGATAACTCAAGGCATATCTAAATGTCATGTTAACTGAAGTAAAATTTCTATATAGCTTGTGCTAGCTTGAAATATCAGTGGTTGATTTTTAAACATTGATAACAAATCTATCTTTCTAGAGGTAGACTTACCAGATGAAATACAGAATGCCTAGTTAAATTTCAAACTCAGATAAACAATGAATTATTTTTAGTACAAATATGTCCCAAATATTTCATGAGATATACTAAAAATTTATTCATTGTTTATCTGAAATAAAATTTAACTTAGTGTACTGTCTTTTAATTTGCTAAATCTAGCAATCCTACAAAGGAGACTATAAGTATCTATCTGCTCAATTCCAGGAGAAATGCTGCTTTATATATATGATTAGAACCTCTTCATAGATAAGTGTACCTTGTGGAATTACTCATGAACTTGTTATTGAACATGTGAGAATGCAAGACTCTAAAGGCTGTTAAACTGTTATTAACATGTGACTTATATTGTGAATAAAATACCAATAAATATGTATTATGCTAAAATAAATAGCACACACAAATGGTTCCAAACACAATATCACTTGATTCCCAAAGCCATAATCAAATGGTTTGATGCAAATGAAATGGCTCCAGTAGTTATCAGTGTAATGATATTGTGAAATAGCCTTACTGTCAGGTAACCTTATCTTTTATGCACTTTTCAAAATGCCTAAAATGTCACACTAAAACACTTTTAAAATTAAATAATGTTTTGCTATTTCTGAGGTGAGACGCCGGCTGAGTTGAAATCATTTTAAAAAAGAAGAAGAAACCTTAGTAATTTTTCTTCGAAATTAGGTAGTTATCTTATTCCATGGAAGAAATACATTAACATATTTTAGGTTAAACTAAACATTTTAGTAAATGTTTAGTTCAACAATCAATATTTCCAAATGAAATGATCATTCCAAAGATAAATCTAAAGGTTAGGCTATGGAGACTGAGGTTCTCTGTACTCTCTGTACAAACATCCAGGAGGTTTTATGATAAACTGAGAGTAACCATGGCTCACAGGAGAGCTTTCAACCTTTTTTCATTCAGCAATACTGACCCTTTCATGTCAGGTTCTAACTCCTGGAACTTACTTAACCCACCATCTGGGCCAATTGATATGTTCTTGCTAGGTGTACCCCACATCCGTCTCAAATACCACAAACCAATCTAAGGCAGAGGAAAATTAAGGAAATCTGGCCAACACTTGGTGATTCTGCATCCCATAACATTACAGCCTAACTATCCCTGATCTTGTGTTCTGGTAACAATAATCATTGATAGGTTTGGCCTCCAGACATGAAACTCAAAGTAGGTGTCCAACTACATTATATTAATAGGTGGTTCCATGAGTTTCCAACATTCAAAAATAATCTTTTTCATCCAATTATCTCTTCCCCTACTCAAGTGAAGTGCCTACAATTTAGAATGAACAGGAGAGAGAACCTAAGTACAAAAGAATAATAGATAATCAAGTGAGCTCAGCCTGGTACAGAGAAGAGAAAGACAAGAAAGCACTGCTCTGTGGAGCTCTGAGCTCTATGATGCTGGGAAGTACGTTGAGCTGGGAAAGTTTGGGGATATGGGATTCCACTGATGTGAAGAAAGAAAGCACTAAACCTAATTTTTCTCTTTTACATATTTTGCATTGAACTAGCTGATTTTTCTCCTGGTTATGGGTCACATTTTCTACTTATTTACAAGTACAGTAATTTTTATAAAGTCACTGCTGAATACTGTAAATGTTATAAGACTTATCATTTAGATTTTGTTGTTTTCCTTTTTATTATATATATTTAAGGTGTCCAATGTGATGCTTGGAGATATATATATATATACACACACACAGAGTCAAGCAAATTATTGGATCTGTCACCTTCCATAGTTACCTTTTCTCTTCTTTTGTTTTGTGGTGAGAACACCTAAAATGTACTCTTTAAAATTTTTTTTTCATATGCACTACAATATTATTAGCCATAGTCCTTATTCTGTACATTAGGTTTATAGATGTCTTTATCCCACATAACTGCAAGTTTGTATCCTTTGGCCTACTTCTTCCCATTTCCTCTCCCTCCCCACCCCAAGAACCACTGTTCTACCCTCTGTTTCTATAAATTTGACTCCTAAAAATTAAGATCTAAAGATTACACTTATATGTGTAATCTAAAAAGATTACACATATAATCTTTCTGTGTCTGGCTTATATCATTTAGTACAATGTCTTCCAGGTTCATCTATGTTTTTCCAAACAGTAACATCTTCTTCCTTTTTAAGGCTTTAAGGCTGAATAATATTCGGATGTGTGTGTGTGTGTGTGTGTGTGTGTGTGTGTACCACAATTTCTTATCCATTATCCATCAATGAAGACTTACATTCTTTCCATAGAAGCACAGATATCTATATAAAGTGCTGATATCATTTCATTTGGGTATATACCCAGCAGAAAGATTGCTGGGTTGTTTGGTGCTTCTGCTTTTAATTTCTTGAGGAACCTCCATATTCTTTCATAATGGCTGTACGGATTTGCACTCTAATGAAGAGTGTGCAGAGGGCCCCTTTTCT